>JAEAOA010002253.1:897500-902500 GCA_016746295.1 Potamilus streckersoni | reverse complement strand
TGAAGTCATCCAGACTTTCTCTTCCATACTGCCACTTCATTTCTATATCATCGATAAAGCGTACCCACTGGTATGGTGTACGCTCAACCGATGCTAAGAGCTTTCCCTCAAGTTTTCCCATGAAAATGTTAGCATACGAAGGGGCCATTTTAGTACCCATTGCAGTTCCATTGATTTGTAGGTAGTTTTCTTCATTAAATTCAAAGTTGTTGAGTTTTAGGACAAGCTCCAGGAGTTGGATTAAGAAGTGTGTGGGTGGATTGTTTACAGTTCTTGTTTCCCATGCTTCGCTACGACAAAGACCTGATTGCGGAGGCAATCCAAAGGGCCAAACAAACAAACCGTGATGACCTACTCAGATATGGACAGAAAGAAAAGGTTGATAGGATACCATTTATTCTGACCTATCACCCAGACAATCCCAAAGTAGGTAAAATCATCGCAAACCACTGGCCAACCGTGCAATCGTCAGACATACTAAACCTAATACTTCCGAACAAACCTGTAGTAGCTTACCGGAGACCAAAAAACCTAAAGGACATCCTAGTCAGGGCCAAGCTAACAACAATCGCTAGTCAAAACCAACCTAGTCAATCTGGACCCTGTGGCGATAAAAGATGCAAAACCTGTCAACATATGATAGAGACCAAGACATTCACTAGCACAGTGACTAAAGAAAAACTAAACATACATGGTCCAAACAAAACGTGCAAAACAGAGAATGTGATTTATCTCATCACATGTAAGATCTGTGGCCTTCAGTACGTGGGAGAAACTGAAAAGCTACACATAAGGATAAACCTTCATAGATCTGATTGGATGACAAAAAAGCTGTACAGAAGCCCGGTCGCAGAACACTTCTCCTCCCCTGGCCACACTTTCAGTGATATAATACTTATCGCTATTGCCAACAACCACAGCTGGAGTTCCGAAACCAGGAAGGAAAAGGAATCATACTGGATACGCCGCCTTAGAACATTGAAACCAAGCGGTCTAAACCAAGAAGACTAGAAAATGAAAACTATGCACTAGTAGAATTTAACATTTTCTAAATCTTCTTATCCTTCAATTTTTACTATAAGAATAACCGGTATAGAACCAAATATCCGGGATATAATCTGCGTTACATATGTACACAAAATAAAAATAGATGTCGCTTTGGCTTGTAGACTTTTAGGGAATTATACAACGTTTTCAGTTTCCGCAACTAGTCTATACAAGCTGGTTGTATTTATAGTTTTAGCACATGTGAAGATAGAAATGTAGAGGTTTACAAACGCAACGTTTTTGTGTTTATTTGTTTGTCGTAACTATGTTTTGTATTTGCCTTTGAAAAAGACTCATTAAGAGTCGAAAGCGCTTAGGCTAGTTAGTTACTAGTTTCGTACTGTTCGTCGTCAGTTTATTGCATCTATATATATATATATATATATATATATATATATATATATATATATATATATATATATATATATATATATATATATATATATATATAGTTTAGTAGCTTAAGTGCTCTCGACTGTCATTGGTCTCATGAGTTTTTGTCACGGGCAATTGTAATAAAGTCAATCAAGAACAACTTGCACAAAAGAAAACGTTGAATTTATAAACCATTATATTGATTCATTGATTCGTTCATTTTTTTCTTCCTCTCGATAAAGGGATTTACAAATCATACATGACCTATTATACAAAAAAGTTTAAGATAATTATGAAATATATATATATATATATATATATATATATATATATATATATATATATATATATATATATATATATATATATATATATATATATATATATATATATATAAAGAATACAAATCATATGGCGAATAACAACCCTCTCAAGCGTACTGGATCCACCAAGGGATCACGTCTGTCAGGGATTAATTAAAATAGATGCAATAAACTGACGACGAACAGTACGAAACTAGTAACTAACTAGCCTAAGCGCTTTCGACTCCCAATGAGTCTTTTTCAAAGGCAAATACAAAACATAGTTACGATAAACAAATAAACACAAAAACGTTGCGTTTGTAAACCTCTACATTTCTATCTTCACATGTGCTAAAACTATAAATACAACCAGCTTGTATAGACTAGTTGCGGAAACTGAAAACGTTGTATAATTCCCTAAAAGTCTACAAGCCAAAGCGACATCTATTTTTACTTTGTGTACATATGTAACGCAGATTATATCCCGGATATTTGGTTCTATACCGGTTATTCTTATAGTAAAAATTGAAGGATAAGAAGATTTAGAAAATGTTAAATTCTACTAGTGCATAGTTTTCATTTTCTAGTCTTCTTGGTTTAGACCGCTTGGTTTCAATGTTCTAAGGCGGCGTATCCAGTATGATTCCTTTTCCTTCCTGGTTTCGGAACTCCAGCTGTGGTTGTTGGCAATAGCGATAAGTATTATATCACTGAAAGTGTGGCCAGGGGAGGAGAAGTGTTCTGCGACCGGGCTTCTGTACAGCTTTTTTGTCATCCAATCAGATCTATGAAGGTTTATCCTTATGTGTAGCTTTTCAGTTTCTCCCACGTACTGAAGGCCACAGATCTTACATGTGATGAGATAAATCACATTCTCTGTTTTGCACGTTTTGTGTGGACCATGTATGTTTAGTTTTTCTTTAGTCACTGTGCTAGTGAATGTCTTGGTCTCTATCATATGTTGACAGGTTTTGCATCTTTTATCGCCACAGGGTCCAGATTGACTAGGTTGGTTTTGACTAGCGATTGTTGTTAGCTTGGCCCTGACTAGGATGTCCTTTAGGTTTTTTGGTCTCCGGTAAGCTACTACAGGTTTGTTCGGAAGTATTAGGTTTAGTATGTCTGACGATTGCACGGTTGGCCAGTGGTTTGCGATGATTTTACCTACTTTGGGATTGTCTGGGTGATAGGTGACATTTGCCTTTGAAAAAGACTCATTGGGAGTCGAAAGCGCTTAGGCTAGTTAGTTACTAGTTTCGTACTGTTCGTCGTCAGTTTATTGCATCTATATATATATATATATATATATATATATATATATATATATATATATATATATATATATATATATATATATATATATATATATATATATATATATATATATATATATTAAATGCACCGATGAACCCAAAACGTTCGATTATAAGCATGTATTTGAGCAAGGATTATCCACATGCACAGTTTGGGTGTGTTCCTGGAATCAACGATCTGTGATTTCATTTTAACAGGAAAATGTGCTTGATGATTCCAATTATTTTGTGTTTGGGTTCACTCCTAATAAGCACTTTACCTTTATTAGAAAATATAATCTCTGATAAGCAGTCATTGACTGGTTTAATGAAATGATCGTATTAGGATTTATATCGTTTATGTGATGATTTTATTGATGCACAAAGCAATATGTAAAAATTTAGCGATCATGTTATATTACAAAATTGTATTCTTCCTTTATACATATTTTTCAGCTATACGAAATAGACCCTCCGATATTCGGACAAAGAGTATCTAGATAAATGAATTAGATAACATGTATGATCCATTTCAGTCAACATGGTGAAGCAAATGCAAAATGTTATGCAAAACGTTGCTATCAGTTGTATTAAGTTAATTTAGAAACACACCCAGCTACCCACCCACGCCCCGAAGAAAAAGAAACAAACAAAATGAAACTTTATTTGTGTTTGTAAAGATTGCATGCGCACTGCAGAGCAAAGCGTCAGAAAAATTTCAAACAGTTTAAATCATTTTAAATATTTTGCTTTGAAACAATTTTACGGATCATCTACGAATACATTCAGCACACATATACTAAATTTCTGAAATAGTTTACGGATCATTTACGAATGCAGTCAGCACACGTACACTAAATTTTATTTGTTTAGCTCAAGTACTTTATGCTTCATCACGCTGACACGATTTCTCGCCAAAAGGTCTAAAAAGTCAGAATTATGTAAAATATTAAACAATTGCTATAATTGCCTTAAATTCTAACCAGATCTTTCTATCAAACGCAAGATGATCTCCTTTTTAAATATTTACTAGTATGGCTCATAATGGAAATCATTCAGCATCATAATGATATTAATCTATTTACTAAGCCTAATTTAAAGCTAGATTAGAGGCACAGTCAAAACTCAACCAATCATAAATTAGATCAGAATCACAGTCAAATCTCAACCAATCATACATTAGATCAGAAACACAGTCAAAACTCAACCAATCATACATTAGATCAGCAACACTGTCAAAACTCAACCAATCATACATTAGAACAGAAGCACACTCAAAACTACACCAATCATACACAAGATGATCTCATTAACATGTTGAGATACGACTCGTAATAAAAAATATAAAACACATCCCCAATCCAATTAACAAAGTTTGATAAAATAATAGAAATAGAGCCGCAGAAGTGTTGACAATTAAAGCCAAGCAGATGCAGTCACATCAATAATATGCACGAATCTAACTCATAATTATATTCATCCAAGATCCTAATGATTTAAATCTATTGACTTTGATCAGAACTGGATAAGGAAGTCTTTAGAGTGGTAACAAGACTAGGCAGGCCTAATCAAAATCACATCAGTCACATGCTTAGAATTAGGCATTTTTACTCTAGATTTCGATCATAGAACCCCACATTTTAAGTTAGGCACAAATCAAATCAGAAATATGGCTTCTAGAGTGATAATACGTTCAGTCAATCAGATGCAACATGAGTTCTATAACATGCGTGTGTCGCGCTCACTTTTAAAAATTGATGAATATCTTGATGGTATTAGTCCGTCTCAGTTTTCATGGAATTCGGATCAGAATTATGACTTTTAAATTATTAACAAGTTTATCGAATCAGATCTTGCTCACTATTGAAATTAACCACTATCTTGACAATATAAATATATATGTAGATTTTGATCAAAATCTGTAAACAAATATGGCTTCTAGAGTAGCCACAAGGATAACCAATCAGGTGCAAGAGTAAGTAAT
>JAEAOA010002253.1:875000-895000 GCA_016746295.1 Potamilus streckersoni | reverse complement strand
CCCCACAGGGAGAAGCCATAGCTTTAATGGCCTGTTCTATAGCTTTCAACCTAGCGCTTTCGATTTTGTGTGTCGGAATGGAGGCTGCATAATAACTTTTAAAATTTTAGTCTATAGTGTTGAAGGTAAGAAATTTATATTAACAATAATGTTGTTGTAAAATGTAGTTACCATGACAACACAGTAATATTAAGCACCTGAGTAATAAGGTACGCAGACCTTTATATTGAGATATACACTGTGTATAAAGTACTTTTTTTTCACAATTTCAAAATTTTATTATCCCCGTAATAGGTTGACCATCGGGTCGGGGAAGCATCCTAAGGTCACCTTACAATCAAAATTTCTTGTTTCCAGATAAACTGGGGATAGTAAATATAATCTATATTTAAGGAAAGAAAAAATAAAAGACAACACAACACAAACATGCACACACTCATACACACATGCATATGGCAGAATGTAGGTGACACAAGCTTTAGAAAATTGTGTTTTGTTCCTGTATACCATCCGATTAGTCACATGTTACCTATTGATCTATTGAGGTCCATTTCTTAAGAAATTGGTCCTCTGTTTTGTTTATCTTAGCTTTATATTTTTCAACGTTCTTATACATTATAACTCTCTGCTTAAAAACATAGATGGAAGGATTTTGCATATTGAATCTGCAAATATAAATGTAATATTTTCCCAAAATATGCAAGAAATTACACAAACTGTCCAGTTGTTTACTTCCTAAAAGTATTTCTTTTTTTGACAAATGTACAATATTTGGGCAAGATGGTGCGAAATGATCAATAAAACTGTACCAGAACTGTGAGCAATCATAGAAGAGATGTTCAATACTTTCATTCTCTCTCTTGCAAAACGTACATTTGTTGTCGTCCAATATGTTTATTCTTTTCAAAAAATCATTAGTAGCTATTATTCTGTGGATTAATCTAAAGTTAAAAGAGATCCATTTGGTATCCTTGGTACAAAATTTCCCCCTGCTATAAATCTCAGACCACTCCTCACTACTTATATTTGTATGTAACAATTGCATCCAAGATTCTTGCTTAGCAGTATGTTGCCTTTTAGCCCTTTTTAAAAGATCTTTGTAAACAAACTTGAGTGAATTATATTTTTTCAGATCCATTATTTTATCATCCTGCCTTTCAAAATTATTATGTACTAAATGTTTTTTTTATGGCTTCTTTCCATGCTTTTGGAATTTTGGATATTAAGGAGAAGTATTTCAAGAAGTCACCTCTTCTAGCTTTTTGTTTTATCATTTCAAAAGGTAATAAATTGCCATGATCATCTACTAGATCATTTAAAATTTCAAAACTGGCTTCTGTCCAGGATTTGTATTGATAGAACAGTCTAGGGGGGATAAAATTAAAAATGCTCATGGATAAGAACTCATTTGCACTTTGCGGTTCCTCTTTCCAATAAGATACTGCCAAAATGACATCTTTCCAAAAACTGTTTTTAATAAGCTTACTAAATTCTTCTAATTTTCTTCTCCCTAAGTTACAAATATCCTTTTCATTTCTGAGTATAATTGTATTGACTAAGTTTTGCCAAGCTCCATTTTCATTTTCCAACAATCTTTTTACCCATCTTATCTTAATATACCTAATAAATGAGAATATATGTATCATATTGAGTCCTCCCTCGTTCTCTGGGGCTACTAATATATCGCGTTTAATTCTCTCTACCTTTCCACTCCATACAAATTTAAATAATGTACGATTTAGTTCTGCTTCAACTTTGGCTGATGGATTGGGAAGTGCCGAGAAAAGATGTATAAATATGGGCAGAACAAGGGTTTTTACAACAAATACCTTACCAACAACAGACAGATGTCTTTAACTCCAGCTTGCCAATATTCGTTTTGCCTTTGTTAGTTTCTTCATATAATTATTTTTCTATAATTATTTTTCACCATTTGTTGTAGATCTGATGAAAAATCAATGCCAAGAAGTGTAAAGTTTGAGGAGGACCAAATTAGACCCATATCGGGACATATTCTTTCATTAGAAAAATTTTAAAGTACTCACGTGTACTATACCAAATATCTGCAAGGGATAAACTGTACATAAAATATTTTAAAAAAGAATGAAATGAAGTGCAAGATTTGTATGTCAACAAGAGATATATTTTCCATGTTTATTAATAACATTGAAGAAGAAAGTATTAACAGTGGTGCTGAAGGTATTAATACAGATATGTTAAAACTATTGATGTTTGAGTTAAACTTTCTATAGGGAAAATTGGGTGTGCAATAGGGTACAAGTACGCTGAGTATGTGATTTCCAGTATGAATTGTAACAGTGGATTTCTTCAAGTCAAAGCAAACAAAATGAAAGTATGCTCTCCATGTAAGAGAAAGAATTGCGGACGATAATTTATTCTTCTGTGAAGGTATCGGGTAAGAGGTTGTCAATAAATTTCCGGCTTTTGGTGTGGTTCTACGACGGGGTTCTTTCACGCTTTTATTGTACAAGCTTAAAATGCATTATTTGCAATAGATAAACATTTGTACATGTTTGCAAATGTGCGCGTAATTAAGGAATAGAAGTGGGGGATTTTATTGAAGGCCTGTGGGGGATTTTATTGAAGGCTTACTAAAAATCATTTTGCGCATATATATATATATATATATATATATATATATATATATATATATATATATATATATATATATATATATATATATATATATATATATATATATATGTGTGTGTGTGTGTGTGTGTGTGTGTGTGTGATTACGAATCTGTGGTCTTTAAAAAAGCAATAGAACTTTTCCGGAGCCAAAAAGTTTTGTATAATTCAAGAAATAATTTATTTCCCTAGAATACAATGTGAAAATTTAAAAGGACAGACAGTAGTATTGTGCATTATATCAGAAACTGAATATACTGCATAATACAAATCGGACTGGCTGCCTGTTTATGTACCGAAGGACATCACCAAAATAAGTATGCCTTATGTTCTTTTTTCATTCAGAATTCAAAAATCAGTAAATAGTAATTTAGGGCATTGCAAAATTTATCCAAATCTTATACGAATGTGTTGACAAGTTATCACTAAATCTGGCTGTGTGCGTATTGTTCATTTGGAGACATTACGTTGAACTCCATACAGTCATATTTACATTGCATCTTAGAACAGAAAAGAAAAGAAAGAAAACAATCAAAAGGACAACAAACAAAAAAAAAACAAAAACAAAAACAAATCATCAATAACACCAAAAGTTAAACGCAGACAAACAAATATGATCACTCGCTTTTCATTTCCCACCAATAACTGGAAATAGACGGTTAAAGTAACTACTTTTTTAATATCGCATACAGAAAAAAGAAAACATAAATTACCAGGATGTTTCTGTCTATGTAGAAATATTTGAGATATAGAAAAACCGCAAGTCACTTATATCAGCATTGATGATAAATTATATTTGAATCCAAGCAAAATGAATCAAAATATTTCTCATCTTTGTCTCGTATGCTCACTAGAGGAATAAACCCATAAATTTGTCAAGTATGAGAGTTCTCAGTTGTCCATCTAACCACGACTTGATACCGATCATTGTATGGATATACTGGAGATATTATTTTATGCCCACGTAAAATGAATGACTCATAAAGCATCTTCCACATCTTTTGTGTGCTTTTATTATCATCGGAAGTAAATCAACAAAGTTTGCTGAGTTAGAGAGACATCACAAGTAAGTCTACCCACAATTTAATCATTAGATCGCACCATGTTTTCTTAGTTTCCACGAAAGTAGAAAAATTTAAAGTGTATCTTGTGACTAGGAAAAATACTTCTAAGCCTGTTACGCTGGTCACTCCACTTTGCGGGATGAATCATAGCTTTCTCAAAGAGTTAGTGTTTAATTTCAAATGTTTGCATCACTCCACCCCCACTCTCTTATTCATAGATCCTAACATCCGGGTAATTAACGAGAAGAGTGCTCTCTCTCTCTCTCTCTCTCTCTCTCTCTCTCTCTCTCTCTCTCTCTCTCTCTCTCTCTCTCTCTCTCTCTCTCTCGCGCGCGCGCGCGCGCATAGATACGCCAGCTTCCGCCTCCCTGTAGGTGAAACATTAACCTCTCGACCATCATTCGAAGGTAGTTAGACTAACGGGCATGCTATCAATATTGTTACATTAACAAAATGTCTAAAACGTGGAAAATAAAAAATGATGTGTAAGTTCCAAATGATTTATTGTGTTAAATTTATGATTTAAATAGAGGAACTCTTTGATATTAAAATGAGAATCTGCTACACACTACCTAACTCTTTACTATTCCCCGGAAAATAAATTATCAGAAAACTGAAAAGTGCTTTTGTTTTCTGACTTTATTATTATGGTCTTAATATTTTATCTAATGTTCAATACTGTTGCTTCATAGACTTTAATGTTAAGGACAAAGAATTATATTAATATAAAAATCTCCTGAAATGAACTTATAAGTTTTTATGTTCATATCCTGCCATGCAGTCTCGGTCAGCAACAGCAAGAGCCACCCAAAGATGATGTAGTTCATCATTTACTCGCTGTGAAGGCATGAGATCTGCACGTAGAATCATGAAAGCACTATATGGTGGCTTATAGCTCATTACTGTGTGTATCAATCCAAAATGAAAGTAGTTTTAAGCCTCAAGATATTTGTCAGCTTTCATAGTCACATGTGTAAAAAATGCCTAGAGACAGAAAAACAGTTTATTATTAAATTAATAGATGATATTGATAGTTATATGGATTAGGCACATAAACACAATCACATGTGATCAAGGAATTAGAAGGAACTTGGTAATAAAGCAACAAAGGAACATTCAGTAAAAAAAAGGCAGTTTGCATTTTAGTTTTGAAAAACGATTGTCCATTTTTAAATTAAACATTTTAAAAAATAAATTTACATTTCGTATGTAATACATATAACAGTATGTTGTTGTTGTTCGCTAACAAAAGATGGATGCAATCTGTGAAAATATCATATATCATTATGACTGTATATTTTAATTTATATTTAATGTTAAAACAAATGACTTCGCTAGACAAAATTTATTTTTTTTCTCATACAACGCAACAAAATTTACCTGGAGAGGCGATTAGACAGAAATACAGATTACCGTACTGCCTACTGGAGTGGTGAATATTTGCGCGGTCGTTTTTCCAAACAACCGTTGGAAAATTGCAAGGACAATCATCGGTGTTTATAAAGGCAATTTTAACCTTATATCGGTTTTTTGCTGAATTATCAAGCTGATGAATATAAATATACGCCATTTACACAACTATTATTGATACTTGAAAAATTAATTGGCACAGTGTGTAAATTGCTCAACTGGAACTGCGTGTAATATTTTCAATGGATGCTCGGCGTTGATAAGAGAGGCTTCACCTACGCATCAACCCGGATGTTGTATCTAAGACTGTTGTACGTCTCGCCGGATCAATGAATAGCAAGTTATATCAATAAAGTTTACTTTCTTTCTATCATTCCTGCCAAAAAATAATTAAGAACGCAAACATCTTGTTTAGTCAGTTGGATAAATTGTTTTAGAACAATATGAATATAATTTAAAACAATATAATTTTAAGTAATTAATTTTCCACAGTTTGCTTTCTAATCCCGATACATATATGCTAGGCAACAGACACTTTACAAACGTTTTGGGATAAAAACATCCAGGACAATTTAGTTAATACTTTATCACAAATTGACTGATCAATCAACAATCCTTCTCTGGGCAAAAAGGACCAAGGACTAAATTTAGAAATTCAAAGAGTCATGTATTATCCATAGACAGACAATTTAAAGTAGAACTCAGTTTAAGCAAATATGTCCCAGAAAAAAACAGTGTTAATTACTTGTTATTGATGGATTTGTTTATACATGTCCATTAGATCCCTTAATTACAAAACTATTTAATTTATTAAAAAACTTTCTAAAAGGTCTTTGATGGTACAAAATACAATAAAAAGGTGCTGAATTGGTAGATAATGAGTATATATATATATATATATATATATATATATATATATATATATATATATATATATATATATATATATATATATATATATATATATATATATATAGTCACCAAGCACACGCCGACCTCGAGTGACAACGTAGTTCATTTACAACGATCAATAAAGAATATTCTGTACTGAAACGAATGAATATATACTCTGATAATTCTGATATCTACCTTACCGACATTTTGCTACAGTCAGCACTGTGAGCTGAGACGTCTGCAGTGGAACAGTTTATAGTGATGTCTAGCAAAGGGGCATTATGCCACAGACATGTAGCATCATGTGCCATCCAGTAACCATATCCTGACACCAGGCCAACCAATCTTAACACTAACCTCTAAATGCTGAGCGCCTAGCGAGGCAGCTGTTAGTAACATTTTTATAAGTGTTTGGTATGATTCGGCCTGAGTTTGAAATTCGTGACTTCCCGCAAGCTATGCAGACTGTCTAGCCACTTAGGCCATCGGAGCGGTCTTTTGGAAGAATGGGATCCCTCACATAAAACAAATTGAAAGAATGGGTTGCTAGTCTGCCGCTTGTGTATACGGTACACATAACTGTTGGATAGGTCCACAAAGAGTTCAACTGACAGTGGAAACATTCTTGCTGGGTGTATCGACTTCACCCTGTCAGACGGACACTTTTTGATGATGAACTACCCAAGTAAAGCGAGGATCTAGGGAAAACAGAAGAACGTGCATGAGATGTTTATATATAATGAATGAAAATGTTGACTTTTAGGGATGCAAAATCGTTTTTTAAAAAATTTGTCCTGTATATTTACGGATTTTATTGTTTTTACTTTTGTATTTTATTTTATATTTTTATATTTTGTCTTCATATTTACATTTGTTTTGAAAGCTTCAGCTTCTTTAGGGGGTTACTTTTTTCGTTAATTGAGACCCTTTATTTGTTAAATATCACTTTCAATTGGCATTATGATGTCATTAAACGCTCTACGCAAGGTTGATTTTCAGTACTCGACCAATACAACTTCTGATGGTCACACAAGAATGATCCATGTAAGGTTGATTCTTTCTCATGGCTCGATCGAGTAAAATTCTGATGGTCACACATGTCAAGATGAAAATAGTCAGGAGCTAGTAGGACTGAGGCCTGATGGGATAGGATCTAGGAAAAACACAAGCACATGAATGAGTTGTTAATTTACGATGCATAAGAAAATATTGAATGAATCGGACACCCTACTCGGAAGCAGACACTCCAATAGTTGATATAACAAAATAATGCGCACAAAGTTAAAACAACGGATATAAGAACATAATATCACTTCTAGATGGAACTGAACAAAACATGGCATTTCATCAAATGAACACACAGATCCTGGATATGAACAGATAATCAACGTACGGAGCTATCACCAAATATGATTATTATATGAAATTATAAACCAGTAGGTTGACATTTGTATAAATTGACGCGTAATAATCCTAGTGCAAGAAATATAAATAAATATCATTTATATGTCATTCATCTACTGGTACTAAAGCGCAAACATTTACGGATCACTGCCATCTCACCTCTGTCTGCGTGAGTTCGAGTCCAGACTCAGTAGCTTCTTGTGGGTCGGTGGTTCTTCCCGGGATTTTCCCGGGTTCTTCCTTCACCATTAATGCTGTCCGCCATGTATAGCTTATCTTATGCTGAAAAAATGGCGTTAAACCATATAGCAGCAGCAGCAGCAACAACAACGACAGGCATTAGGCTGATTCAGAAATGGGCATCACGTAGTGTTCGGTCGACAATTACGAAAGATATCCTTTTTGATAGCTTCCGTCTGAGGTCATTGGAACAGCCTCATTTGTTCCGCTCCTCTAAGCTGCCCGAAAAATCCATCGAGAGCATCCTTATCCAGCAAATCCGTTAATCCAGAACCTTTGACCCCTCACACTAAATAGATCAGATCCAGCCATCGAATCAACTTCACCGTCGACCACACCATCCAGATTAGACAAAACCCAGATTTTAGTAACTGTGCGTAGAGAGCTAAAATATGACCCAATTTGATTAAAATCAGATCTCCGCTGTCCTACTTGAAGATCTGATGACGACCGATATGCCTCATGTTCTGGTGACCTTTGAAGTAGCCAATGGAAATGCAGTTTGAAAAACAATCTGACAGTGAATGAAATCGTTCGCTTCACATTTATGCTCTTCTTCAGTATGTAAACGGGGATATAAGACTTTATTTGATTGGTTGATAAAATTAGCGATTATGGTAATAATATAGGTTTCCAGAACTTGATCCCTAACCGAACCATGAAATAAAGGAAATTAAGAAAGAATACAACGATATAAATTACGCCCGTGAGCTGACTTCGTGATGCATTAAAATATTTCTTAAAAACGACTCAGCTAAATTATTATTATAAAATCATTATTATTTTAAGCACATTTGTATATGATTATTTCTCAGGGAAGAATAATCACTCTGAGTTGGAGTAAAATCTATAGCTCGTGTACATTTTCGTTCATATATTATACAAAGGTATTTGAACACGCATACTTTCGTGACAGGTACCTTGTAATTATAACTTTTTGATCAGTATGACTGCAGTGCCAGTCTATTTTTAGAGGATCTTTTTCTTGCCTTTATTATGGTTATCCTTGATTTAGATTTAGCTTTCCTGTATTGATTTAAAGGAAATAAATTTAGTTTTAGAATATGATCATTATGGCGTGATTTTTTCTGTAAATTCTAGCGTTTGCCCAATAAGTAATCATTCATTGATGTGGAGGTGGATGCGACACATTTTTTTATAACTTTCTTGGTTTTCTGAAATTGTATAATGTTGACAATTAACAGAATCAATGGAACGGAAGAATAAGTTTTTTTTTTACATTGTACTGAAGAGTTCTCAGATAACAAATACTGGGTGCGTTTAGAACCTTACAATAACCGGTCCTACAAGGTATCTCCATGCATTAGGACTCAATCATTATAGGTTTATCAAGACCTTTTAAAACTGCATTATTCAAAGTCTAAAGCAGTCAAGTCAGTACAAGCAAATATCAAAACAGGTAATAAAATGTTATCAAGTTGGCGTCATTAGCTAAAGAATGTTATGGGTAAAATGTTTACTAGCACATCAAAATAAGACTCTTTAAATGGGCGGATTTTTACATTATGTGGATTGATAACTCATATTAATTCAGGTTAAAAAAAAACTGTGTTGAGCTTTTGTTGACTTTGCTAAAGTGCTTGATTCTATCAGAAGGAACATGTTATGGCATAAATTGATTTGGTTAGTAATAAGACGTAAATGTTTAATATTGTACATTCAACGTATGAAAATGTCAAAAGTATTGTAGGGTTCGATAGCACTTGTCGAAAATTTTTAAAGTATAATCGGCGTACATTAAAGGCAATATTTGTCTCCATTCTTAATTTTCATTTTTCATTAACGACATTGAAGATTAATTTATCATCAGCAGTTTTGAATCAGCTGACAGGTATGCTACAGCTGTTTATGAGTTTACAATGAGATGATCCATACTTTCTGCCTCAATACCCGGTCTTCAAAAAGAGCTTAAGTCCTCTGTGACAAGTGGAGTACAGAAGTTAATACAAAAATATGGTTTTATGTAAGGAAGGAAGAATAACAGACTATATTTTATTCTGTAAAGGCTTAGAATTAACGGTTGTTAATAAATCAGTATTTATTGACAATGCTTTTACAAAAGGTAGTTCTAGCACCTTTACTTAAAAAAACCTTAGGCACACAAGCTTCAAAAGTATTATTTGCAATGGAATACAATTTTATGCAACCTTGGAAATGTATTCCGAAAGGTACAGTGTGAAACTGGTTAAACTAATTTCGTAAATTCTTGATTATGAATCATATGCGTGGGGATTTATTGAAGGAAATGATGATAAACAGCTTAACTCAAACTTCTGAAAACATATTATTGGGGTTAATAAATCTACAAAAAATAATTTTCTATAAGATGATTTTGGGAGGATCCTCTTTCAGATTAAAGGCGTTAATGCAATCTGAAACACTCGACTAAATATACTAACTGAAATGGATTATAGTCGCAATGCTTACAAGAGCTTGCGCGACTTGTTAATGCTCGAATGTCGAGCTTTTTGATGGGTCATTGTCACAGGAATGATACCACTGTAACCCCGCTTTAGTACGCGATGGTCGCTCCTTTACTTGTCTGATAGAGGCAACCTGTCTGGCAGAGGCAAGGGAGGAAGGAGCCAAGCAAAAGACCGTAAACGCCACACAGCAACGGTCGTCGTCCACGTTCGAAACGCCAGACCGTACTTTAGTCCAATTCAGTCTAATTATATTAATGGACAAAACCTAACGCCAATAGTGTGAAGCCACCAGTTCAATTAGCCATGATAAGAGAGTTGCAGAATTTATCTATCTCCTATAATCTAATTATTCTATTGCATAGGGTACAGTTTTTAAATCTAATAAATTTCAGTAATTACCATGTGTAAGTGACACACACACACACACACACACACATATATATAAATATATATATATATATATATATATATAT
The DNA here is from genome assembly GCA_016746295.1 of Potamilus streckersoni. Lineage (NCBI taxonomy): Eukaryota > Metazoa > Mollusca > Bivalvia > Unionida > Unionidae > Potamilus > Potamilus streckersoni. The sequence continues at coordinate 884,416 of JAEAOA010002253.1, read as the reverse complement.
ATATATATATATTTTTTTTTTTTTTTCAGTATTAAAAGTGTGGTTTGAAATAGGAACGGTGAGAGAAAGGATCAAGTCATGTGTATTAGTTTTATTTGTCGGGTTTCTAAGGAAAATTATAATCCCTTTAATAATGAGGCAGAATGTTTTAGCCGTTAAGAGGGCAGTTATGTCGGTAACGAGAAGGTTTCCCGACGTAGTTCTTCTCTGTTTAACTGGGCCGCTGTACGTGGTTCTTCACAGGTTCTCTCTGAAAATGCCTAAAATCTACAGATTTTTCTAAGTATAAAGCGGTAATGAAAAGGTCATCGAGTGGAGTCTTGTGCTACGCTTTTCCATAATAGTCTGTGACGATACCCCTTACGAAGTACCATTGGTATGATCTGGGTTTTTCACGTTTAAGTCTCTCCAGCCCAAATATGTCACTGCGCAGACGTAGCTGTAGGCTTTTCTTTTCATCAGAAAGGATCGCTTCTAGTCCTATTTGTTTGTAGTGTTGTATGTTTTCTTCTTGTTTAGGAGATGAGGCTACTTCTGAAGTGCTTTTGTCTGTATGTGTATGTTTGTATGTCCACGTCCTTCGTGTGTTGTTGCCGAGTTTAAGTTGACGTGGTTAATAGCTTCCGGGTTCTTGCAATGTTTCTTGGAGTCCCGGTATCTTGATAGCATTTGCAGCTGGAATAGTCTAGTGGATGGGATCCCTGTTTCGAGGTGCTTCCTTATCGCAGTGCGATTCCTCTTGCTACGTTTTTTCACAAGTCCATAGTTTTCCATTTCTTCGTTATTAAGTCCACTTCTGTGCTATTATCCTACACTCCCACACTAAGAGAAGCGTTATTTTCTCTACTCAAGCCCGCAAGCTCCAATTTGTTGCTTGTCTTTGTCCAAGTGCCTTAATGGTCCTTAATGCTGAATATATATATATATATATATATATATATATATATATATATATATATATATATATATATATATATATATATATATATATATTAATTTTTGCCTATGATTGTAGAGTCATTGACATAATCATGTCAACAACATATTAAATAGTTAATCTGAGTTATATATGCAGGCACAATTATAACTTTAGAAAGCTCCAGAAAATGATCCTCTCTACAGTTTGGGATGACTAAGTTGTATTACAACATAGTTCAGGTGGGGCTGTGTTGCGACATAGAGTATTTGTGTTGTACATAAGAGGAAAAAGTTACTCACTCAGAGTTTATTTTAATATCAGTCTTTCTGTTGCGTTTGGTTTTAAGGGGATTTTTTAAAATTTAAATCATTCAATGGTATTACAAACTACTTATTGATATTTTGGATAAAAGAACTACAGGTGACGACCGCTCTATGCAAATTCGATTGACGCGCTTTCATTATAACTATTTAAAGCCAAGAAATAACATTAAATTTGCGCCACTGTCCTCGTTTTTTTACGCCATCATTGGTACCATCTGCCGTGACTTGTGTTAATTGTTAAAAGAAAAGCATAGAGTACCATTACTTGAAAATTTATAGGTAAAATTTTCACAAGAACTTCCTTAATTTGCAAATACCCTTTGGAGAATTTTTTTCGACAATTTGCTATTTACTCTACAGCCAAAATTCACAAATGTTTTGGATAATTTCATTGTACTTCAACAACACTATTGGTACATCAGCATATTTAAGATTGGAAATCATTCATAACACCTTGGAATTCATTCGGAACACTGTTCTTTGGACTTGTTATATAACTTGTAGGATTATTTGGATTAAATTCACAATACTGTAATTTCCTCTTCATTATTAATGTTTAAATTTGAGAATTAAACTATCCATTCAATTTTTACCAAACTTATTTATTTTGCTTTTTCTGAGACTTAGTTTAAGGCTATATAGTGTCAGCACAAATTTGGAGGCTTGTCTGTGATCCGAATTTCTTAAAATTATTTTAGAAAACTTTTAATTCCTTTCGACATTTAAATTGACTTTATTTGTAATTTCCGATGTCCCTAGTAAAGATTTTAATTTCACAAAGTTAAGAAATGTTTAGTGAAACAAATATGCATTCTTAATGTCCTCTTATTTACTGAAGCTTGTTTTAAATCTTACACAGGAAAGTCTTTGAAGAAAGACTAGTTGCTTGAACCTCGCATATATTATTCTATTCCGGAAGCGGAAGTGAAAACATTTACGGTAAAACAACAAAACTTATTTAAGTCCAATTTTGTAGTGCAAAAGATTGTTTTTGGATAAAAATACTTTGGGTTTGATTAATAATTATGTATATATAACTTATAGAAAACTATTAAAATAATTACAGTTCAAATGATGATGAAATATCAAATTCAGAAATAGTAAAATTCAGAAAGTGAGAAACGACAAAGACATGCAAATGAAGAAAAAGGAGAGATAGCAGATATGTAAATGCAGAGAGAGAGAGAGAGAGAGAGAGAGAGAGAGAGAGAGAGAGAGAGAGAGAGAGAGAGAGAGAGAGAGAGAGAGAGAGAGAGAGAGAGAGAGAGAGAGAGAGAGACATATAGAAAAATGACAATTGGGAAATACGGATGCAGAGAAAAAGAAGAAAGGGAAATGGAATTTAGATTAAAATTATCGGAATTAGCAGCCAGAAAATTTTTTTTGTTATCATTCACGCAAAAGTTGAGGTTTTGAAAGATTAGGTTAAGTACATCCTTTAAAAAAATAAGTAGAGCTCTATATACCTCATTTCAAGAAAATTGCTGAAATTTTCAATGACCAAGAGATCATTGGATTTTATTATTTCAAAGTGTACTTCTTGGGAAAGCTGGTGAAGTCCAGACTTCGCTGTCGGTAGAAAAAGTGCTGATTATTCTTTTCAGCCAAGTGAGCATTTCTTGCTAGGGTTTTATTAGTCACAGTGAAATTATCCAAGGAATATTACAGGCTTGAAATTGTCTTGCTTTTTAAATGCACAAATACAATAAATATGGTAGAATACGTTTGTTAGTTTTCAGTTTTATCTTTCTCCTTAATCCTAATGCATTGTTTCCTCGGTAGCTTCTCCTAGTTTGTAACTCGTTGTCTTTTCATTCATAATATTTTTCGGAATGCTCTCAGAAAGTAAATTAGGAAAGTATTCCTAGAGTTTTAAATCTGTTGGCTTTCTTTAAAATCTCGCTGAAAAGAGAAGATAATGCATGTACACCGCTTGGTTTAATATGTTTTACACTGTATTAAAAATGCATTTAAGTACCTTCAGGTGTGAACGAAACCCTATTCGTGTCTGATTGTGATAATGTTTGTTACGTACCTCCTACTGTATTTTTGCTAAATCAAAGAAGGTGGACAATTAAAATTTTAATAGCTTCGAGGCTCCAGTCAGCATTGCCGACGGCCTATGTATAAAAATAATTCAAGGTGAATGGTATAACAATTTAATAAAATAAATTAAATATATTCGACTATTTCATCGACATATTTCTCAACCGCAACGTCTTTCGAACAAATACAAACAATGACCTATTCACAGTTGAAAATTTATATTTCATCATATGAATTTAATATCATATATGATAGTGTTTCCCTTCAGTATTGTCTCTGTGACTTATCTCTCCACCTCTTGTTTCTCGTTTGGTATTTCCGGTACCCTTGACTACGTGCTCTCCTGGTACTTCCAGATCAGTCCTTCTGACACTTCTGTTACTCTCTTCGAAGCGTTCCTTTCGGCAATTCGCTTGCACTCAAACTGCTGACGTCTCAAAAGACCTACCGCGTGCTCGCAACCTGTCTTCCCTCTCCCCGATCATCGGATGTCGCCTCTCACACCCACCTGGAAAGTTTCCTATGGAATTAGAAGGGTCGTGTAATCTTGTCTCTTTTCTCCAATCTTAGGAACATTATTAACCACACTACCACAGACCTTTCATCAGAATGACGGCGAATAAATTATCAGGTAAACTCTATTATTCTATAGTAATTATTCTAAAGCAATAACAATAATATCGACGACATCTAATTCATGCATAAATATCCATAATCATTAACTCCTCGATATAATAAAATATCATCAACAACAAGAATCAAATGCATTTCATACTATACGAATTATAAAAGACATACAAACATACAAATACCTATATGCGCAAGTCAAAAGATGACTAATTCTGCATAATTCACAATCTATATTATCGAATTCTAATAATAGCAAGTAAAAGTTCCAAAACAAATCACTAATAAATTCAGTCATGCATTAAGATGCAACATAGAAAATTACACCATCGAACAATCTACATATGTTAATCTTGCATGCAAATAATTCGCAAAACGTTATATTATGATATGTTGAAAATTCAGCTGTACATGCAAGATTCTATTTCTAATAAAAAATGTACATAATAATGTATCAATGTATCTTACAACATCTAGTTATGAAAGTGGGACAAATTCGGTTGAAGATATGTTGCTCTAAGAACAGCCATCAAATTTCACTAGAATTTCTTCCAGCCTTTAAACAAGCGCAGAAATTCGTCTATTCGGAGTACAGTCTAATGCCAATCGGCTTCTCTACGATCCACATCTGGCGATGTTCGCTTATATACTGATGGGAAAATGGACATAGTCCGAACAAACTGCTTATTGATATTCCACCCTAGATTTGAATCTCTCAGTTTCTTTTGGATACGGTCATGTCTTTTTGAAAACGGCCCTGGGGTTATTTAGCACTTGCATGATAATCTCGGGTTTCCTGTTGCCAAAAGCTCAAGATTGATTTTAAGTTGGCCGGGACATCATGACTGAATGCAAAACAAGCAGAGTAGTCTCTACCTGGCGATAGAATTCCCTTTGAATTTAACTGAGAACGGCTTGTTGCGTAGCGTTTAAACAACAGACAGGCTGTTTCTTGGTTCAGAATTGGTCTATAATCTTAATCGGACATAATATCTATGGACATTATGCCAGGTGCTCTTACATAATAGTTAATACGGTATGACTAAAATGTGAAAAGTTACGAATAGTTGCGAAAAGTTATGAAAAGTTGCAATAAAGTTACGAAAATTTTGAGAAAAGTGCGAAAAGTTACGAAAAGTTATGTGAAGTTACCAAATGTTGATAAAAGTGCACAGTTACGAAAAGTTATCTTCACTGCATTAGTGTAAAATTACGAAACTACTATAAATATTTATCTCGTATATTTCTTTAAATTTTCTTTTTTCTTCGAATGTTGTTATAAATGGAAGTGATGTTTATAAATGTGCTGTCTATATAGATTGCACTTTACAGTTTGCGTTTCGCATTTGGCTTATTTGATGGTGTTCTGGACCTTTCTGCTCGCTTTCTTCGAATTCGGTTCGGCGTCTGATCTGCAGAAGGAGTTCTGGTTACAGTTCTTCTGCCATCTATTGAATACACGATATTTGGACGGTCTTTAACGCAGTCATTGAGAAATCTTTTCTTATTCTTCCGTTATTTTGGACAAGGTGGTGCAAATATATTTTACTGAGGCTATAATTACCAATGCTTCTTACGGAACAATATCTCTCTTCCTGCTCACTGGTCACTATTTGCTGAAACATTTTGATGGACTTTGGTAATTCAGCTTGCTTCCATTTTGAGGCCGATTTTAGGATGTGATTGGCACTCTCGGAGTTGTTGTTTGTCCATTTGCTTGTAGTTTTGCCGTTGTTGACTGGGTTTATGACGTGTTTTATGTACAAGACCATTTGAATCAAACATTAAATCAAGAACTTCTTGGCGATCTTTTAACGGAAACACAACTATATCTTCCATTTGTCTGCTAGCGCTCTGCTTTAGATGTTGAGTTTAAAGAACATGTAGACAGTGCGGCTTTCAATGCCAATTCCTCATCTGTGCGGATGGTCCGCAACTCGAACTGCTTGTCTGTCAAGTTGTCAGCGATGTCATGGAGGAATGCAGAATATGCATTGATGCTAAAATTGGTATGGATAAAAGTTGGGCCGAACACAATCGTATGGTCATCTGTAGATCGTCTTTTAACGGACAGGTCTTTTAAAACTGTCGGAGTCACATGAAAATAACCTAGGTTGTATGTCTTGTCCATTCCAAGAACGCTACCGTCTTCAAAGCAATAGAACCTCCTAATGTCTGTGATCTGTTGTTTGTTGTAAAGAGTCACTAATGAGTGTTGTAAGCCATTCATATGTTTCACAGTTTGTACGAATCAGCTTGTTTATGTCATTTCTTCCACATTTGATATAAAAGTAAAACCAGCTGTTTTAAATTCTTGCATTATAATGTGTCGTTTCTTAAATAAATTTTAAATATAGGAGAGTGATCCAAAACCTGGTTTTGAGAGGAGCCGCCGCGAGTCTTTTTTCATTTCATTGACATGTTTCCCTGATCAATAACCATGTCTTATTTTCCTGCTCTCTTTATAACCCCCAAATTAAATATTTTGCATAATATGGAGCTTGATCGGTGGTAGTCCCTGCTTTCAATGGAATCCTTTTACTTGCTTTTATCCCCTATGTTGGTGTTTTGTTTGTCCATGTTCTACGTATGCATTTTTCGGAGTCTCTTCCATCGGCCTTCTCACTTTGCGCAGCGCCCGGTGTTCTCGCCCGGTGGTATTTTGTTGTTTTATTTTCAGTTATTGAGGTAATAATATTGTCTCTTATCCTTCTTTTGATTTTGCGTTCTAGCACAACAATTGTTTTTGGTATTTTACCAATAAGCTAAGCATTATGTAAATATCTCATTGTATCTGTCATTTGTTTGTTTTTTAAAAATATATTATTGTATAGAAATTCCATGATAGGTGCTAGCTCACGTTGGAATTTTCTATAAAATTCCCCCCGTGAGTCCTTCTCTTCCTGGTGACTTTCCTTTGGCTAGGGAGTTGATAGTTTTTATATCATCAGAAAAAATGAATCCATCACATAAGTCTTTATAGATGTAATTTGTTCACATTTGACATCACCCACATATGGATGCATTATGTCTCCATTTATGCTCTGAGTTTTATACAGGTTACTGAGCGGGAACATTCTCAGATTTATACACTAAAGGGAGGGCGGGGTGGGTGCTATTCAAAAGAGAGGAATTTAGAAGGGGAGAAGAAAAAAAGTCTTAATGTAATAATTGATCTGAAAGGAAATACTCGAAAAAGAAAGGTGAAATCCTGGAAAAAATAAAATATTTATACAGTACATACATACATACATACATACATACATACATACATACATACATACATACATACATACATACATACATACATACATACATACATACATACATACATACATACATACATACATACATACATACACACACACACACATACATACATACATACATACATACATACATACACACACACACATACATACATACATACATACATACATACATACATACATACATACATACATACATACATACATACATACATACATACATACATACATACATACATGCATATATCCATACTTACAAACTAACATACATGCAACCATACAAATTAACATTATTGCATACATAGAAACATACATATATCCGTACATACAAACTAACATACATACATACAAATTAACATTCTTGAAATACATTCAAATAAACATACGTTCATATATACATACAAACATATATACATGCAACATTAACGAAATGGCTTCCTTTATATATTAAAAATACTATTAATTTAATTAAAAAATTGTAGTCGTTTATGTACGTTTTCGCAACTTTTGAAAGAAATCTACAAAAAAAGATTTTAGAAGCTCTTTTCGCACCAGTTATAACTTTAGTTTTTGAAGCCAAAATCGAGATTTTATAGCAGTTTATAGCAGTTTCGAAATATATATTTGCATTGATGCAAAAAGGATAAATGCGTAACTTTGCGAACTTTTCTATAGTTTTCGTAATTTTATCGCAACTTTGCGTAAGTTTCCGCACAACTTTTTGTAACTTTTCGCATTTATTCTCAACTTTTCGTAACTTTATCGCAACTTTTCGTAACTTTTCGCATTTTAGTCATACCCTAGTTAATACGCATTGACATTATTCCAGGTGCTCTAACATAATACGTATTGACATTATCCAATGTGCTCTTAACTACGGATTAACTATAAGAAAATATGTGTATAAAGCATCCGCAAATTGTCCCCACAAGGTGACAATGTTATATACTGTTCTCAGTTTTCTTTTTGGTAATTCAAGATTTCATATTATGATCTGTTCAATGGTCGCATTTGTGGTATTCGCGAATCATTATAACGTTGCAGTTACACTTTGCTCATCATTCTAGTGTTGTTGCGTGACATTGTGTTCTATCAAATTCAATTTTCAGATTTAAAAGTATTACACTGAAATGTCATAGCCTTAGAAACGGGATGGGATGTGTTGTGAGGGTTATTAGGAACGAGTTGGAATAGTTTGTTTGGATTACTAGAAACGGGATGGGATGGATTGTGAGGGTTATTAAGAATGGGAGTGGATGGATTCTGAAGGTTGTTAGAAACGGGATGGGATGGGTTGTGAGGGTTATTAGAAACATGATGATATGCAGTGATCATTATTAGGAACAGATGGAATAGGTTTTCATAATTTCCTCTAACGACCTCCTTGCCTTTTGCATGCTACAGATTGATACTAACAAACAGTTTTCAACAACTCCGTCAGGAGAAGAATTTCGTCTCCTACAACTCGACTGTCTGCATATGTTCCGTTTCAATTCGCTTACTCTCAAAAGACCAACATATATTACTTCTAACTCAACAACATCTGACAAATCCTATGGCGACTGTATTCCAACAAATATATAACCATTCACTTGACTTCTGAATTTAATAATAACAATAAAAGATGGGTATAAAATATATGAAAGACAATGACATACACTTGCTCTACCACGCAAAATCCTATTTAAGTAACAACATAGTATTGGTATGAATAACAATACAATGCCCTATACAGAATGCCGATACAGAAGAAAGTAATAAAAAGATTGTTAGCTTAGATAAACTGTTGTAAATTTAATAATAATAGTAAACAAATGGGTAAAAAAATTACGTGAATGGCAATTATGTACACTTATTTCACCATGTAACATCACACTTAAGATAACACCATAGTACATATATAAAGAACAAAAGGGCATGCCTCTATACAAAATGACGAGACAGAAATGAAGTTATAGATAGCTTGTTAACTTAGGTAAGCTGTTTGAAGACTAGATTCCACTTCATACTGTAGCTTGCATTATCTAGTTTCGAACGACATCAATACAGAAAACAAAAAGTCAGGTATGCTTTATAATTTGTATTTAAAGAAAGGAAAGCTTAGTAATAATAAAGCAAACCCGAGTTGAAATTTCAGAAAGTATTTCAAGTGAACAGTAGGTATTTAAATTTACCAGTAAGTATTTCAGGTGACCAGTAGATATTTAAAACAGGTGTCTTCAGTGTATAAAC
>JAEAOA010002253.1:607500-870000 GCA_016746295.1 Potamilus streckersoni | reverse complement strand
ACTATCTGCGTCATGTTTAATTAATGTTCCTATTCAATTTATTTGATTAGATGCCACACAATGTGTACAGCAAACCTTTAAATGCATTCACCATAAACTAACTTTTATCTGAGAGTGAACTCTGAATTGTTTTTCATGAATTTCTTCCAAATATAAAAGAAGACACAGGTAGAAATATACACGGCCCTTCTTCTATAAAACACGTGAGTATTGTGCATTCATTCGTATAACACGGGGATCAATTATATGATGACGGTAATCTGATATTAAACCTACTTCGATATTTTGCACCAAACTTCAAACCCACATCATTGTTATTGTTATATGCAACGAATTATTTTACAACACAATTGTGATATATTAAATGTCCAAAGAATGAAGCTCTCCGATTGGTTTATAACAATTGCCGATATTAATTAAGGGTGTATGCTATAGTAGGCTTGAATCTATTTTTTCTGTCGTCGCATATTTACTACCGGGTGTAAAAGGGGGAGCTTTTACCTGACCTGATTTGTATAGTGGGCGTCTACAATGGGATTTTTCTCATAAACGAAACTTGCAGCTTACAAGTTGTATCGTTTTTAAAGTTTCGTCTTGGAGACAACACGTACAGGATTATATTGTGTTATACAAGACTTACACAGACATATAATGATTTTAAAAATATTGCCATAATGGTGTTTTGGAACTGAATAATATGCCTTACAGTTGATCCTCTGAATAGCGTCATACTGAGGGGATATGGGAATTAGTTGCACGTACCATGAAATTGCTCTCCCGGAGAGCGTTATAGCGAGGGACTACGGGAACTTAATTAGTTTATGTACCTTGTACCTTGTAAGGGATTCTTTGAACAACATTAATGTAAGGGGCAACGGAAATTTGATTTGTTGTATGTACCTTGTAATTGATCCCCTGATGGTGAGAGACTACTACATCACTGGTGCTACACACTTTTTAAACTCCAATTAATTTTAGTAAGCAATGAAAAAGTAGAATTTATGAAATCCGTTGACCAATTTTACAAACACTCAAGTGTTGTGAATTCATAACCGACAGTTACTATTATTTCAATCAACAAAGAATATAGTTTAGAAGTGTGGTGGGTTTTTCTTTCTGATAGTGGTAGTTGTCGATAACTAGAGCAAATATTTAACAATGAAATTATGAAAAAATTGAGACCTGAGCAGAAAAACGCGAGCCACCACCCATTACAGGATACAAACAATTAATTAATTAATTAGATAAACATGATAAAATTGTACTAGACCTATTGTAGTTTACACATGTACCAGAAAAAAATAGTGTAAACTGCGATTAGCAGTTCCGTGTACATAAATACGGCAAATTTCGTCACGCAGTCGAATGTGGGCTTGGAAATTTAATTGTCCAGTATGTCTTAATAACATGATAACTGGTTGCTGGTCACACTCCAAAATCAACCTAGCTTGTCGGTTGAGGTCGACTTGCACTGGAGGACTCTTGTTCCCTCTTGTCTACTCATGCATCACAGCCTTTAGTGAATCTCTCTCTCGGTCGATCAGTCTGTTATACTGATCGTTCACTCTGTTACAATAACAAACATCAAAATTCCACTGGCTACAGCAAACGTTCAATCCTAGTTTGAAATGTAAAGCTCATTTGGACATCTCTAGTATATTTAGTCTAATAAGACTAGGTCACCATTAACTAAATTTCACTCTTCTTTTGTACTCTGTTGTTCGTTTTTTGTTTTCTGTTCGGTTGAGTGCGGTGGTGGTAGTAACTTTGTATTTTGCGTTTTGATATTAAAGGAAATGTAGACTAAAAATGGTGCTACTTTTGCACATTAGTACCAAAAGCCATATCAAGATTCCCATCATGCATTCATTTCATACTTTTGGAACAGCTTTAGGGGAGATTTTACTCACGTTTCATGATGAGTTTGACGTCATTTCAGAGAGATTTTACGAAGCAATGTATCATAAATATTAAACATCCTTTTTGTTGGCTTACTTGAGATTTGCAGTCTTTTCTTTGTTTGGTCCAAATTTTCAAGTCTGAAAAAAGTGAGCCTCTCTTACCACTCGAGAAATGTATGGTGTTTGTAACAATAAGCTACTTACAAAGGCATATATATATATATATATATATATATATATATATATATATATATATATATATATATATATATATATATATATATATATATATATATATATATATATATATAGTGATAGTATTAAGTTATTGTCTTTATAGATTGAAAACAAAGGCATGAACGATCATTCATGTATCTCCAATGAGTACAGAAGCTTAAGACATCATTGCTATTGTAATATATCTTTTGGAGTTCAAGAGTTGTTATTTATAAAGTCAAAAGAGTGGATATATGATAATATTTTCCAATAAATGACACAGGGTCAAGAAATGTGTCTACACTCCCTCGAATTGGTAATTTCGATTTTTATGCCTAAGAATTGCATATATACAGATAGGCAAAAAATCTCAACAGTTTTACATTGGGACACAGAAATTATGTTTTCATGGTAACGGATATACTCCATGAGCAAACATTGATCCACATTATGAATTCACATTTTTCCTTTCTGCATTTGTTTATAAAGTATAAAGGGGAATTCCACTACATTCAAAAATATAACTAAGGGGCCAATAGTGTAGAAAATCACTTTGACCTAATTTGGTAAGGTACTCGTTTTTGGTACCAGAAGATGAAATATATACGGCATTTTTGCACGGATTTTTGAAAATCTTTTATTATATACAAGAATCATATGCATATAAGCGACTTAAGGGAGCAGTAGGAGAGGGCTGACCTAATCTGTATCACAATGCTATATTTTGTATTTTACATGTCGATCCAAATATATACTTAAACTATTTGTATCATGGGAACCTGAAACATTTATCAAAAATTTAATGTGCAGCATATTTTCTTTTAAAGGCATTTAATTTATAACTGATGCTATTTCTTTTTCTTGATCAATCCTGTTGTTTCTCTCTGTACCTCAGGAACCTGAAATAATTTCAAAACTAATACAAAATAAAGATAAAATAATGAGCTTGGGGAATTATGCACGTAGCAGAATTTGGTACAGCTTCTTGTTTATAAACGTATAATTCATTTGGATTAAATTTACTTTCTCTTTGGACCGCTCCGGTGGCCTAGTAGTTAGAGCGTCTGCCTTAGATGCGGGAGGTCGCGGGTTCAAACCCCGGCTGAGTCATACCTATAAAAAAGCATTAAGATGTCAGTGTTGGGACTGGTGGGCCTCGTGGTAGGATAATGTGACTGGATGGTACATCATGCTACATGTCAGCGGCATGACATCACAGAGATATGACTGAAAAGTTGTTATAGCTACGTTAAAAATCCATTTCACACACACACACACACACACACACACACACTTTCTCTTTTTTTTTACAAACTCTCTTAGAGTTAGTAAATGAGAATGAAGTATTGTGAGCAATTCAAAGTTAAAAATATTTAAGTCTAATTAAGAATAATTATGTGACTATTAAGCATTAGATTTAATTAACACCGAATCGTGTTCACCGAATACACATAACGTATGATCGTATTCTTGTACACGAATTGCCCTTTGAATAGCATCGATAAATTCATCAATTGGACTTGTTATACTGAAATTCTTACTTTCCTTGAATTCTGATGATCGTTTCGAGATACATAAATGTCATGATGTTTCTTCATATTTCTTACAACCATGTACAATTTAACCTGTGTTAAGAAGCCACCTTGCGGAAGCATTAAAGGGTGTTTTAAAAGAGCTGGCCGCTCATTTTATCTCAGATCTGTAGGAACTGTAAGGATTTTGCTGATTTAGAAATTTAGCTTTTTGTATTATGTAGCTATCTCTTAATTTGGAAACGTCCTTCATATACTGGCCATGTACTTGCCTGATAATATAACTGCGGAGTTTTGCCGCAATTTGCAGACGTTTCTCAGAGATTGTAGATCAGCAGCGGTATTGAGAGTTTTACAGATATTGTCTTCATTTAAAACAGTCACAATAATGTACTTTTGGCAGTTGATCGCTTACAAGCAAATATTGTATGTTAGGTTAATGTAATAATATAATGGAGAAATGTAATTGAAAAAGTACAAATCCGTTGATATCTGACTGTCAGAATATAGGCGGAAGCAAATGTTGGATGGGATCATTGGGTACAGTGTTCAGATCAGTTCATCTGCGGTACGCATGACCGCTAAATCAGGCGCTTTCAAGTGAATCTGTGAGGCTATATGATTACAGTAGGTTCGTCCAGGATAGACGTTACCTGTATTTAGATGTGTATCTTGATATGAAGCCTTAATAATCGTTAGAAGGGTGTGTCAAGCAAACGATAATGACACATGCTGTTGACGGTATGGGTAACCCGACCACGCAAGACCACCATAGATAAGGTGACTCGTCAAATATCACTGAATGTGATTTCTTCCCCATACAAAATGCACAAAAAAGATCAAGAACCCCCTGCCCAACAAAACAACACCCTCATATCATGCCGTATTAATGGGTGCATGATCGCAGGTCACCTTTGTAGTCTTCTTCATTTCACTCCACCCCCACAATTATGTTTGTAGTTTTGATAGTTGAGATTAAAGCAAACACATATGTGAATGGTTTCTTGAGTTTAAATTTGCAACTTTCTTACAATGTCGTAACTATTAAATCTTTCACAATATTCAGATGTAGCGCCGTACATACGTGGCAAATCTGCCAGATGTCTTGAGGATTCAACCGTCTTGAAGACTGATTAAGAGAAACTATGGTTTACATTTCAAGGGAGATAAATCTTGCATAACAAACACAATCTAACAGGCTCTTCATAAACAAACCAACATAAAACGGTTCAGGTTATTGGCATCAGTATACAATTAATAAAATCCGGTTCAGTACCCACGAATGTAGTCCCAGTCTATTTTTAGATCACTTTTTCCTGTCTAAGTTTGGTGGTGATACTAGAGTTAAATTTTGGCATTCTTGGTAAGGATTTAAAGGCAATTGTTTATTCTTTAGAATGTGAGCTTATGGTGTGGTTGTCTGTGTGTATTTCGGCGACAGTGCACATTGAGTAATAAGGTCATGGTGATGATCCGGAAGTGAAATCTGTGTTCCGTTGCCTGGTGTTTTGTTTACAATTCAACCTCTCAAAACAATGCAGGTCAACCCTTGACAAGAACTTCACCGTAAAGTCATATTGGAAGGTATTTTAGATTAACATATGATTTGTATTTATTATCACACAGTGGAAAGTTCAGTACTGAGAAACAAATGTAGAGACAATATAGTAAAATTAATTCTGTTCTATGGCCTATTGTTACTGTTCTTGTTGTCGGTTTTATGCAGTCTTTCAGCACATGATAGGCTATGCATGGCGGTCAGTATATTTGGTAGAGGAAGAAACCTGAAAAACTCCGGGAAGAACTATCGACCAATACGAAGGTACCGGTAAGCTGACATACCTATGTTGCCAGAGCCAAAGACTCGAGCCCACAATACATTTCAGACAATTGTTGACATCTTTGTTCTAGCTGTCAAGTAGCGACTGAAACAGTAAGGGGTGGTGAACTGAGTCTTGCATCTACAATAAATTAATAACTGTTAACTTGTTTGTTTACTAGATTAAACAACAACCTACATACAAAAGAAACATCATTTAAATAAGCTCATTGCAGCTTTGTTCATTTGAGTGCAACTGCTGTACAGATAATGTAGTTACGACAGACTCTCTTTGTACGGCTGCTGACTCCAATAACATCTGAGTTATGTTAGGTCCATATAAGGCTCCGATTATTATTATAGAGACATGTGTGTGTGTGTGTGAATGTGTGTGTGTGTGTGTGAGAGAGAGAGAGAGAGAGAGAGAGAGAGAGAGAGAGAGAGAGAGAGAGAGAGAGAGAGAGAGAGAGAGAGAGAGAGAGAGAGAGAGAGAGAGAGAGAGAGAGAGAGAGAGAGAGAGAGAGAGAGAGAAGTATTTTTAACACATCTTTGAAAATTTTTCAGTCATATCGCTACGACGTCTGCAGTGGGGTAGTTTATAGTGATGCTAGCACTGGGGCATTATGCCGCAGACACGTAGCGTGATGTCCCACCCAGCCACATTATCCTGACACCAGGGCGACCAATCCTAACACTAACCTCGTAATACTGAGCGTTAATCGAGGCAGCTGTAAGAATCATTTTGATAAGTCTTTGGTATGATCAGGAAGGGGTTCGAATTTTCAACTTCCTCCTTTCGAGGTGGAAGCTCTAACTCTTAGGCTACCTTTCCGTTATGGTTCCAAAAGAAAAAAACGAATAATGGTTGGTTCCTGATATGTAGTAAACATATGCGTCGTCAAGAGTATTATGTAGAATTTTGAGGAGAATATTTTATACAGTAAGTACAAAATGCATCTCAGATGTTCTCAAAGATATTTTAAATAACAGTGTATGGTTGGATGGGATTGAAAATTAAGATCAATGGAAAAGTAGTCACAATGTTGCAAAATCTAAGCGAAGAATTTTTGCCATAGAATACTCGCGTATTTACAAAACAATAAACAAACAAAGAAACATAAATACAGCAAACTTTTGCTTTTGAAAAATAAGGGCCTCGTGTGACCAGTTGTTCTAAAGTGCTCGCTGTTAACAATCATTGCCATCTGACCTCGAGCTCAGACTCGGTCTGTGTGGGTATGAGAGAAAGCTTGCCAGTAGGTTCCTGTGGATCGGTCGCTCTTACTGGTGTTTTCTCGGGTTCTTTATCTACCAGTTATACTGGTCGCCATATATAGGCTATCGTGTGCTGAAAATTGTATTAAGACCACAACAATAAAAACTATTGAAAAGTGAGTCAGAACAGTGCAATGTTTTTTACATGCACGACTATTTTTATTCTCTGTCTCACGGCTGAAAATTATTTGACTAATATCTCAGCACATAAAGATCAGGGGCCCCGAGTGGCCGAGTGGTCTAAAGCGCTGTCCGTTACTGATCACTGCCATCTCACCTCTGTCTGCGTGGGTTCGAGTCTAGGATTCGGCGAATGTGGATATGTGAGAAAGCTTGCCAGTAGCTTCTCGTGGGTCGGTGGTTCTTTCCGGTGATTTCCCGGTTTCTTCCTCCACCATTAATACTGGCTGCCATGAATAGCCTATCGTGTGCTGAAAAATGGCGTTAAGCCCAACAACAACAACATAAAGATCATAATTCTGTCAGCCGACAATTGCTTCACTATAGAAAAGGACTTACATAAATATTTAAGGAGAACTCACTGTGTAAGTGGAAAGAATAGATTCTCTCTCTCTCTCTCTCTCTCTCTCTCTCTCTCTCTCTCTCTCTCTCTCTCAGTCTCATCCTAATAAATAAAATTCAGTTAGCAAACAGAACCGTACAAAATGAAAATAGTATCACACAAGCACTCCGTAACATAAATGTTCTATAAGCCAAACAATGAAGAAGACTGGTCTTACAGTTACAATTCTGTTGACAGACAGACCTACAAAAAGAATTATCATATAAGCAATCAATAACACCATTCTAATACCGGACAGACCCATTGAAAAATTATCTTAAATCCCTCCATAATAGAATGATGTTATCAGACAGACCCATTAATGAGTTATCATAAAATCCCACAGTAAAAAAATTGTAAACAGCCAACAATATACATTTTTCTGCGATTCATCACATTGCTTGAAAGAAAAAACTCTTGGTTTCTGTCAGTGAAAGCCGCACTGTAGCGACATGGGGTTATTTTCATAAGTAACGTGAAATGAATTTAACTTCGAGAAACTTTAGAACAACATAACATACTTTTTCTTGCACTATCATATTTAAGAGTACGACCATTTAATCAAAAGCTCGTAAAAGTATTTTAATTGTTAATTTCTTGAAAAGTTAACTCAAGGCTTTAACGTTCTAGTCAGTGAACTATTCAAAAGGATAAAGAAGAGATCAAAAGAAAGACTGAAAGAACGAATAATATAGTTTATTTTCAACAATCTAATCATAGAAAAACGGCTCATTTGTTTTCTCAAGGATAGAATTTAAATAAAAAACAAGTCTTGCTAAATAAGTCAGGCGCAAAACAAAGAAAATGAAGATAGAAGATTAGGGTAGCACATACTCTTTATATACAATATAATTTCAAAGTGGGACAAATAAATGCTAACAAGTTAAATATGAACTTATTTACAACGATGACAACATTGGGTAATATGATGTGATTTCCAATAACCTGGAACAGTGTAATTTTGCCATGGATTGACACTTTGCTAAAGCGAACAGACACACATACATGTCACTAACCACATGTCTAGTTGTGGATCGTTTCTAGAGAAATCAAGTCCATAAAATAATAAATGTTCTTGTGGGAATTCAATT
This sequence comes from Potamilus streckersoni, assembly GCA_016746295.1. Taxonomy (NCBI): domain Eukaryota; kingdom Metazoa; phylum Mollusca; class Bivalvia; order Unionida; family Unionidae; genus Potamilus; species Potamilus streckersoni. The sequence goes on along the minus strand of JAEAOA010002253.1, from coordinate 861,604 downwards.
CATAACACAAACTTCTCAACAAATCATCGAATCTGATTTTTGCAATCCGATATAATGTTTTGAGACAATACATTATTTCTTCTCATAAAATCAACGACATCGTCTTTCACAGGAGGCAATAAATAAAAATGAAAATATTCAAGAACGTGATCATTGTGAAATTAGATTACCCACCAACGGGTTTCAGGTCCACGAGTGTCATCTGAGGTGATGACATAAGCTTGAACATCTTCAGGTTTTGTTTATGACGAAATTAATTTTTGGCACAAACCAGTCCATTCCGGGGAGCCGTGGATTAAAGGGTCATAAAGGTCAAAGGTACTCATTCTTTTCGCAGCGATTTCACACTAGAGGTTTTCTTTAAAGAAATCTGTCAAGTCGACGAATGTAAAGTTTCGGTATTCTGGTGTAAGAGAGATTCAATACGTTTTGTCTCCAATAGGCGGTAGAGATTTCGAATGGTCTTTCAAGTTTTTGCACCACTTTTAAAGATTTTCTCTTCTGGGACAAGTATCCATGATTCTTTTAGATAATTGTCCAACGTTTCTTCATCCATCATTAAACATTTATTGTGTGGAACTTAAATAGGATGATCGATTTGACAAATATAGCAAAACAGGAGACCAAGTATCTGATAATTATTTTCATCATCTAAATCGATGGTTTCGTGTTCCATGTCTTTTAATAGCCTAGGATCAAATCTTTCAGACTGTTGACTTTAAGGGTATTGTCGAATTCTCCATCCAAAAATTAAGTTTACTGTGTTTTCGAGGGCTGTTACAAACAAAGTTACACACGAGGTTTCCTGGTTTCAAAGGGTGGAAATGTCTCTCGCTCATGCCTTGATCTTGGAATAAATTGAATCCTCACAAACAACATCCTCGTGCATCATCGAGGGAACCGTTGTCCCTCATTTGTTCTTTGGCTTTAAAGAGAGTCAAGCAAGATCTCAGAAAAATCTTCTTGTAAATATAGTTTCAAAAAGTGTGGTGCACAACGCCTGGATCTCTCGGATGACATTTGTCTTGGAAAGGTTGACATATTGGAATAGGAAAGGGTTCTTAGCAATAGGTATGTTGAGATCAGAATTGCTCACGATGCTAATGAACAAACCGTCAGGTAGTTTGCCCTGGAAGTCATTATCAGCGTCCAGAAATAACCGAGAAAGTTCTGACTTCCGTTTATTGTACGGGGTACTTGGATGTACATCTTGTCAGAGTTTAAGTGAGGTCATTTACGACTGTGCTAAAGATTTCCACGAGTCATCAAATAGAGCACGGTTTCTACACCAACTCCGCCGATGTTACTTGTGTTTATGTGGCTCCTATAGTAATGACGGTGACACTGGATTTAACAGCATGTTCACACATTCTTCTTTGACTACAAAGAAAGATTCGAAACTGAATGCCACATTTTCCGACTTTGCATGTTCTTTGGTCAAGAAAACTTTCAATATCGTAGAGGTTGTCCACTGTCTTGCTTACAGGTTGTAAATGAGGCAAGTAAAATGTTGGTTGTAAATATTTTACATTTAATTTTGTCAATTTAGAGATATCTGTGTAGATGAGGATCGGACAAATCCACAAACCCGTCCATTCAAAATAAATATTTCTGTCATCCAGTTGGGTAAATATCCTTTGTCAATAGTGTATTTCGTTTTTCCGAAGCGAATCAAATCACTCCTATCAGATACCGCGTTGCAAAATGTACTTTGTGGATAAAATAAAATTGATTATTTCTTCATCTTCCAGTATCATATTATTGAAGATAGCGAGATGAGTTTGAACAGAGTCAGAAATAATCCTATTGTTAACTCTTTCGGTAACAAGTAAGCCGATTGCCACTCTTTGTAATACCAAATGATGCAATACAGACGACCTACGAACAAAAGCTGTTTGTGTATGATGAAGGGATGTCGAAGATATATTCGAAAATATAATAACACGCAATTTTAACGATCTGACCTTTCGATAATCATTTTGAGAACAGAGGATTTAGAGATGGGTTTAAAACTGTTGTAATTATGACAGTAAAGATTGTAAAGACAACAAATTTCACACAATAAGAAACAAATTGTTATTTTTTTCTAAACAAGACAGCACAAAATGCAATGTCTTACAAATTTCAAAAAAGTTTATTCTAATTCTATTTCTTTTCATCATAGAAGGATGTATCAGGGCCATGTAGAGGTGGTAAATAGTAAATGGGTAAACTTAAACTTCTCGTATTCAAGCTTAGAATCCATTGCAATTTAAAATTAATTGGTGTGAATAACGAACGACAACAAATTTGTTTGAAAGTGTGACATGCATGTAGACCAGGTAGTATTGGTATTCTTCATATATCGCATGAATTGCATTAACATGATGTTCTATATCCGCCCTCCCCTCCATGAGGTTGACAAATATTCAGGAAGATTGTAAAAAAATTATAATGTTTTGTTTGCATGGTCTGTTTTCTAATGACTCATTTGATTAATTAATGACGTGGCATATTTAGTAATGAAATGCACACTCTTAAATAACACTGAAAATAGTAAACATGTTCATAATGTAATTCTCTTGAAAAGTTAAAGTTAGTGTTTGATTAAATGTCATTTCCACATAACTGCACATCTCCATATTGAATAGGTATGAGTTAAATTGTGAATTCCTTCATAACATATTTAGGATTTAGGACCCAACTGTCCTTTAATGTAATCTAATTTATACTTGCCGTCACCCCTCCGGATTTCACCTATAAACTTGTTTTGGCCAACAACCGTAAAATGTAAAAGTTAACTACTACATGTTTGCTTCACCCGCAAAAAATCTGCGGGCGCCACTGGCCAACGTACCAACCCATCCAATGTTAAATTCCTTTAATCGCCATACCAGTTCATTTACAGCACAACGTTGACCCATAACTACTCATTCGCAACGCCACTTTGGGACTTACATGAATCTACTGTTGGATATTTCAATGAGCCGTTTTAACAACTGCAATGTTGTTGAGCACCGACTAAACTTCTAATAGCGCATGCCAGGCAACATTCAATGGGTTCACAAGCCTCAGACTGGCGCAGACTTTGTGCTAAATTCCATGGCCGCCATGACACCATATACTGCTAATTAAGATAACTACACTATATGACATAAATGATAATTTATACTAACCGCCACACCAGCTAATCTAATGTTAAATTCCTGTAATCGCCATACCAGTCAAACATAGCACCATTGTGGCCCCCATAACTACTCATTCGTAATAGCACGTATCCTTCTACAGGAAATGAATCCTTGTTCTATGAATCAGCCTCTTGTAACATGTCTAGTCTTGTTCAACGCTAAAAAACAGCGAATGATGTTGATCATGATATGGTATGACATGATGCTCTCAGAGTAAAAGGTCTAGGCCTTTTGTTTTACTTGCCTTTGGATGATAACAGAGTAGAACCTTATCTGTCAATGCTTCCTTTCACCACAGATATGGGGCTACAGTGATTGAAGATGTGCATTATCCATTATTTAAATACAGTTATAATGTGTACATATAAATCTCAGTCTAATAGTTTCCTTGTGATATACATTAAATGGCAACCTGCTAGGCTAACATTTAAATGCTAGACTTAAATGTGAAGTGTATACATTATTTAGTTACAGGATTATTGTGCTCCGGTGCAAGATTTAACATACTTGTCTGTGTTTTTCTAGGGAGATTTCGTTATTAGTCATCATCATATTTTTGGCCTAGAATAAAACTAAAATGAAAATTAGCTGAGCAGAATGTAACAGTGACTAGGAGGTAAGTACTGTCTTTCCCAGTAGCAGCAGTAGTTGTAGTAGTTGTAGTAGTAATAGCAGTATCAGTATCAGGAGGGTTCTCTGTGGACACTGGTGTCGGGGATATTTCAAGTACATCAGGATCATCGCAGTGAAAAGAGCTCCAACTATTTTTAAAAAATCTACTAGTACAGACACTATGAGCACCTGCACATAGGGGGAAGGGTTGGTGATGCTTACGTCAGATACAGTGTTAAAAGAATAAACATGCAATTTGAGACTGCACTTCGACCAGATACAATTTTACAAACTGTTGAGTGTGCAGGATATCAATGTGTGAAAGTTTTACAACCGGGTTGCTATGTACATTTTGAAACCCATAGAGTGTGTAGATATGAGGAGATGCAGTGTCGGTCTCTAGTAATATATAAACCAAAAGTTACCTCTTAAACAGAGAAAGGTGTCAGTAAAAAACAATAGACGCTTTATGCACTTGACCGAGCTTGCATATATTGGTCAATGCCCACAGTTAAAACTAGTGGAATTTCGAACACGAGAGAGAGAGAGAGAGAGAGAGAGAGAGAGAGAGAGAGAGAGAGAGAGAGAGAGAGAGAGAGAGAGAGAGAGAGAGAGAGAGAGAGAGAGAGAGAGAGAGAGAGAGATTCACAAGTGTCCATAGAAATTTAAAGTATTGAATGTAAAACATTTCTGGCATAGGTTTCCAAATAATATGCATCGATTTTATATCTTATGTTTCAAATTTTGATATTATTGGTTTTATTGAGAGTTCGGTAGATGCTTCAAATATGTCCGTTTTACTTCCTCACTAATTTAATAAATTATTTGATACTTTTTCGATTGTAGAGTTTAAAATATGTAATAGAAATTAATGAAATGAACAATTTGAGTCAAATCAACAAGTTGTTCATTTCTTTGCAATAAAGAGTGAAAATTCAAGATACACAATGTCCTATCACAAGTCCAGAGAGAGAGAGAGAGAGAGAGAGAGAGAGAGAGAGAGAGAGAGAGAGAGAGAGAGAGAGAGAGAGAGAGAGAGAGAGAGAGAGAGAGAGAGAGAGAGAGAGAGAGAGAGAGAGAGATTCCAGTAGTCTATAATAATGTTTCATAATGATGCTGTCCAGAATGTCCTTGAACGAGTTCACGATAATCCAAAATAGGGTGTAAGTCCATTAGTCAATGATCACTTTAGTAATTCTATTGAGTATTTTAAATAAATAATTCCTCTCAAATTAGATCTGAACACAAATACAAAATCGGAAAATAAATTTCCACAGATTGATATAGAGCATAAAATAATTATTTGCTTATTAAACTCCTATTGATACACATTTTCACTTTTCCTATATCGTACTAGGATCTGAAGATTTATAATAGATAGATACACCAGTCTAACTTTAAACAAGAATGTCTTTAAACTTTACTTGAACTTGTTGTTGACAACCTACAAGAACATGTTGTTTACAACTTTTAATCATGGACGAAAGTTAGATTTGTAAACATATGGTTTTCAATTTGCAACCAAAGTTGAGAAAGTTATCCACTCAATATAAATTAAATATACAAAACAATACTTACCCCAAGACTTGACAGCAAGTAATAATAACTTTAGTCTTCAAAAAACCCCATCAAACTACAGAGGAATATATGTATTACCAGTCTTAGGTAAGGTATTGGTAAATATTGTGACTAACTGACTATATGCCGGGGCAACATAATGTGAATTTATGGGAGAAGAACACACTGGGTTCATATCTGGATACACGACGGTTATAATATGTTCATACTATACACATTAATAAAAAAATCTCTGAGGAAAGACCGGGGCAGATTTCAAACCTTTGTATGGGTATAGAAAATACGTTCCATCGAGTGTTTCAATTAAAATATAAAGGACCTGACTAATGCAGTCAAGAAGCACGCTAATCCTGGAGTTAAGTTTAATGATTGGTTAAAAGAGAACGGCAAGGATACGTTTTATCTATATTCTTACTTTTTAAGACAATTTAGCAAAATAGTTTCAGGTAAAGAAATTTCAATTTCTTATCAATTTCTTTTTCATGTAGCTTAGCTGATCCGATTTTGATGCATTAAAATGTCAAAGTTTTCTTTATATTTGTGTTGTTGCTTATATTTTTATGCTTTTTAATATGTGTATTATAATAGAAATGTTGTTATTCTCTTCATTATCAAGATAATACATATATTATGTCATTACTCGCGATTAATTTGAAATAATAATAATAATAATAATAATAATAATAATAATAATAATAATAATAAAAAAAAATAAAGATAAAAACGAAACCCGAGTAATGTATTTAATAACTAAGAGGATTTATACAATTCCGTGCCTATATATATATATATATATATATATATATATATATATATATATATATATATATATATATATATATATATATATATATATATATATATCATTAGGCATATAATAGATTACAAAATGTTGTCCTTAAGAAAATACCCATTTGAACAACCACATTAATTTAAATACAGTGGTTAAAATGAATTTCTACTGAACAATATTGGACCATACAATTTGTCCATTCAATAAGTATTCTTATTCTCACGTCAACTCTTCGTCGTATCGCTGTGGTCCTTATTACTGTTGTTATCGATGGTATTTTACATCACACCTCCTTGCTATAATTTTGAATTTAAAAATTATATTTTTACCAGAAAATTCGTATTTAGCAAACTCATCTTAAAATCTACGTGAACGCATTGCACACAGCCTGTACTAGTATTATCTTTGCCAATGGGAATAAGAAGAAACAAATATGTGACCTAAACTTTCAATAATTTTTGACTAATAATATATCTTTAAAATATCTTTAAAGTAAACTCTGAATAGGCATAATTTAAATTAAAAATGGCTTTAACATGACATCAATGATTAAATTTAGGGTTCCTAATTTTATTTTACACCTCTAGGCTTACAATACTTCATGCCAGTATCTGATATGATGCAGTTAACAAAGTATTTTAAATGGGTAGTCACCGTTTTAAGTTACGTTTCCTTTTATAAATTTAGTAGATTTTGTTGCGTGTTTGTTAAATGCGAATCTGTGGCGAGAAGATAACAGTTATACTAAGCAATAGATAAATACGTAGGTGAAGACTTAGAGGCGAATAGTCGTCAAGGTACTTTGTGTTAGAAAGTGTTAGTTTCGTAAATTGGTACCTGTTGCAAAATTGATTTTTATGGGACGTGGCGTGAAATATGGATCAACGGTTTGGTGTTGTATACCAATAAATCTTACTTAATGTGAAGGAAGTAAAACGATACAAAAATGAAATTGCTATCTCGGGAGTTTAATTGCTGTAACGTTATTGTGTCATTGAACATTCCTAGAACCTTCAATGACAGTGTCTGGTGTATGATGGTCTTTGAAAGATAGATGAAACAAGGACAATAAGCCAATGCTGAGCAGTTCGTTTGCCATTATATGTATCCTACTCGGTCTTGAATTGATCTTAGGGACTATATTGGGGTGCACTTTCTCAATACTATTGATACTTTTAGACCCCTGGTGTGGTACAGTATGAATCCATTTAACTGGGACGCAATTTTATATCCAGTTAAGGTTGTAAAAGTTATGTATTACTTAGCGTATAGTGCAACAAGTTGTAAGTACATTGTAAAAGTCATGATTTCAAAACATACGTGGTTGTATCGTGACAGTTGCGATGCTGTACAAACATCTAAACACAAATATTACCTATCAGTTCCTTCTTTAGGCATTTGTTTACTGCCACAACCAAAGGGAAAATGATATAGCTGATTTAATTCTTGTTTTTTGCTAATGCCCCAAATGGGGGCTCATATTAATATAATTGATTTTGCAATCAATGATTAGATTTTGGTATTTTAGCTTGAAAAATCATTATATTTTCAGACGTCAAAAATAAGGCTGACCAATAACTTATTGACAAAGTTTTAGGTCACCTACACAAGGTCTTCTGCCCTCGTATAGTACTTTCAATTTCCTCGCCATGATATTTAAGTCTTAATTGGAATCACCTCAAAGGCATTGCTGGAGGAGGACTTGTCAAATAACTAAACACGTACTAAAATCGATATGAATGAATGCAATCGGCCACGTAATGCGCTATATTAAATTCTGTATAGTAAAAATCGGCCACGTTTTGAACTTCTATTATCAATCACTGTTAAATACACTCTGGAGACCTACAAGAATTAAAGGCCTTTATTTAATGTTTACACAATCAGTCTGAATGCAGTTTGATGACTGCAAATATGATCATCACATAGTCATCAATATCGCTGTAACTGTGGTTCCTGCTGAGAGTCACCGTAACTAGCTAGGACGACTACAAATGTCCGCACATGTTAGTTATGGGTTGCAACGAATAACTGTAGAGACAAAGTGTGAATGTTATCCGTGCTATCACTCTATTCCAAATGCGAATACGCTAAGCCTTTTGCCTTCAAAATGTAAGCTAGTTTCTTATGAAATTACATGTATATGCACTTACGCATTGTATTTAAAAAGACTCATGCAAACTTTTCTTTGAAGGTAGACAGGAGAAGAGATTGTATCACTCTTTTAATGACAATTTACAATTGCAGCATCCAAAGAGGGGGAAGTAATGGATACAGAAGACAAAAAATCGTTATGTACAAGACGCGTGGCTTTGGTTGAAGACTTGGAACCCCAAAAAGTACTGGGCTACCTGATAGAAGATGGGATTCTGACTGAAAATGATGTCGAACTGATATCTAATGGCAAAACAAGGAAAGAAAGGTGTCATCTTCTGTTATCAATGCTTCCGAAGAGAGGTCCGTCTGCGTACGGATCTTTCCAAAGGGCTCTGAGAGCGACAAATATGTACCCTCATTTGGACACATTACTCAGAACCAACAGACAACACTACACAAAGACTTCTGTAGGGATATCATGTCTCCAGGGAGCAACTGGGGTGGAAGCTGCCGATTATGAGGATGATGTGGTAGAGACTGCAGGGAATATACAAAAAGTAGAAAGCATCATGGTTATGACTGCTCGATGTCATAAAGATCATGGCGAAAGTCATGTTAAGAATGTAGAAAAAGGACGATATGTTTGTTATAAGTGTAAACCTTTCGTCCCGAGATATGGCAAAAAGTCACAGGTATCATAAATCTGCAGACGACATTGCTGTCTGCTGCTTGAAAACTTTGAACCGGTCGATATCCTTGACCTTTTTATTCAAGACCAAATTCTCAGCGATGACGATTGTGAGAGAATTAGGATGGGGTCTATCCGTCAGGAGAGATGCAAGACATTCCTGCTTTGCCTAGCTAACAGTCATGACGATCGGGTTGTGTTTGTGTTGAAGCAGTCTCTAAAGAAAAAGTACAGTTACATCGTCGATGCATTCTATGAAAATACAAATAAATTTGAAAAATGTAAGAAAGATGTTCAAATGCTCGAAAAGGTGGATGACAGCACGATTCAAAAGCCATTCACATACATTCCAACCACAGATTTATCTTTTAGACCGACCACCAAGCAACGAATGGAGGGGAACCAAGATGAAATTGATGGCGTAAAACCTTTTTTGATTACAGATGGTCGAAGACAATTAAAAGTTCAACATGCCACTGGAGCCAACAGGAAGAATAGGACATTCCTAAATATATTAGTATCTACCGACAGTGACGAGGAGGACATCATTCCTAAATCATGCATAAAGGTGAATAAAATACATCAAGATACACAACCTTCCACACATTTCAGCCATCACCAAAGTATGGGGTTAGTTTCGAATGACTGCACATTGTCTAATACTATTACAATCCAGCCTGGAGCCATTGCACCGTATGAATTACCGAGCAGGCGACTTGTGGTCACCTTTAATTTTCTAAGCACTCTGATAAATCAAGGAAACTTTAAAAAAAAATTAGAATCTCTCTCGTCAAATCTCCAACGGAAATATCATAATGAACCGGATATGCTTTGCCTATTGGGATATCTTAGTGCTAGCCAGTAACTGTTTGATACAAACATCGATTCTGCCAAGAAACCTGTTAGCTCTGCACTAGAGATGGTGACACGAACGAGTAATCCTAAATATATCACGTTAGAATTGTTCACCGTGAAAGCACGAATTTATATCATGAGAAAGAAAATGAAAAAGCTGCAAGAAATAATTGATGATGCTAAAATGATCATAGAAGCCGACCCTGTTGGCTGCACGGGCCGGGCTGTGGGATGGCTGTATCTGAATGAGTCCCGCGGCATCATGATCCAGACAGGAATCCTTAACTTTGGAAAGAAACGGTCCTATGACACATATTCGTGGTTACATGAAAAAGCGAAAGTAAGTTTAATGAAAGAGTTAACAAATTTTCAAGAAGATGGCGGTAAGGACGGTCCATTCGGGTTTGGTTATGCTCAGTGTTTATTAGTTATTCTATTGCTACGTTGTGGTGAAAATGGATTAACCATGGGTGTGTTGACCCCACCAGAAGAGGACGTGAAGCAAGCGGGTGACTTGCTTCAACAGTTTGAAAATTCAGAAATTCTCATATCAAAGATCTTAGAAGAAGACTATTACGTTGCGAAATCCGATTACCAATATTGAAGAGGAAATATTATCCGAGCCTTTGAGCATGCTCAACGTGCCCACGATTTAACTATTTAACTGAACAGGCAAGAAATCGTGCAAAATGCATATAATAGACTTGTCTTTTTCAGAGCGAAGAATAACGCGTCTCTCTTAATACGGGAATTAAATGAAAAAGAATATGACGGAATTTTATCCAAAGAGTCATCCAATACAGATCTTAAATAGAAACAGGGTGTTATGTTGATTGCAGAGGTGTTTCAGAGAACTATTTTTATCCGTATTTTAATCTAATTACGTCCAAAACCTTACATCCAAAGCCCAATATCTGCATATGTGAGATAAATTATATTTTCGTGAATCTCATTGCGGAAAAATGATAGGCACGCAGAATTTCACAAGACTGCACACATATTATGAAAGCCCTCGCACAGGCAAGGTCTTTGGCTTCATTGTGTAAAAATCGTTACTTGTGGAATCTGAAAGATTGCTTTTAGAGACATCTAAAGGTGTTGATAACGTCAACAAAGACGATGAAACACGATGCTTTTATTTCGAAGACCACAATACAACAGAATATAGACCCCTAGGATCACTGAATCACAAGTTTCTATAGCATGTCAAACGAAAGGATTCATTTTTTAATTGTGAATTTCATACAAAAAATGTGGATTTCAAAATCATTACACCGGACATTCTACTGTATAATTTTGTGCATATTGCTTTCAGTGTAGTATGGGACAACATGTGCAGATATGCATATAAAGTCAGTGGATATGAATTGCTATCTAAGGTTTCTTCATATGTTATAATTAAATTCACTCAAAGGATGAATGAGAAGGTTAGCGATGACTCAGTCGTTAGTGTGCCTTCTTCGCAAGCCAAGGGCGCTGATTCGAATCCAAATTAGATCAGCCCAGGTCAAGTGTGTGGGTGTGTGTGTGCGTGTGTGTGTGGGGGGTAGGGTGGTGGAAGGGGTGTCTCAGAGCAAGGCACGTAGTCCCATTGTTAATGTTAGGTTCAGTACATAGCAAATAAATTAGTAGCCTCCGGGATATATTAAGTACTAAACAGCTCGCAGTATTTTGTATGTGCGAGGCTGCAAACTTTTGATGTCACATATTGAAAACGTTTGTTTAAGGATAAAATGGTTAACGTACCTTTCAACCAAGGAACGTTTACCTGTGTTAAGTATATAATACTGATCTTACGTCTCATTACTGTACTGTTGTGACAGTGAATAAAATCAAACGGCATTATAATTATGGTACGTGTACTCGACTAAAACTTTCACCTAAATTTATACACTTTTTCTATCTTTTCTGTAGTTTTTATTTAAAACACGCCTTTTGTCCTAACAGTAAAATTGTTTAACTGATTAATGTGTGATTATAAGCCCTATTTCAGTACTTCAAAAGCAAATCAAGTCGTGTATATTAATCTTTGTGAAATATCCTTTTTACAAGGTCTTGCATTTTTTAATTTAAAACGAAGTTTAAGCCGAGTTAGATTCAGTTATGGTGCTCAGAGTGGTCAACCTTGTTAGTGCTACAGATAAAAATACCATAATTTGATTTCAAATTCGACAGTGACAGTTATTGCAGAGATGTTTTGTTTCGTGTATTGCCTTCAAATTATACAACAATGGCAGCAATGTATGCAGTGGCAAGTTTAGTTCTCTTTGCTGTTGTTGTAACATCAGTACTAACATTTGTCTTGGTTGGGGTAGTGATGGTGGTGAAAGTTGTCTAATTTATACAATGTTTAGCATGTCGTTAATAAATATGATAGGACCTTTCGCGGAAGATACACGGTGTTCTGAGGAACTTAGTGACATGATTATATTGGTATTTGTGCTGTGATAAGTGTTGTATATATAGATTGCATTATCACACCGTAGCTTGCATTATCACCATAGCTTTCATTATCCCACCGTAGCTTGCATTATCACACCATAGCCTGCATTATCACACCATAGCCTGCATTATCCAGCATCGTACGACATCAATACAGAAAATAAAATGTCAGGTGTGTTTTCTGATTTGTATTTAAAGAAATGGAAGCTAAGTCATAAAAAATGCAATTTCGCGTTGAAATATCAGAAAGTATTTCAAGTGTGTACGTATTTAAATTGACTTCCAATGGGTATTTAAAACAGGTGTCTTCAGCGTATAAACCAAAATATTTTAAAGTCAAACATATCATTGGGTAATTTTAAGTTCTGAACCACAAAAAGTCAAACTGACGAAGATAATTTTTGGTTTGTTAAAACAAAATTGAGAGCAGACGATGTCAGTACATAAACGTAGAGATCAGAAAGAACAAGAAATACAAGTGTCTTTATGATATGATGAACTGCAAAGACTCGGAAGGACAAAGTAAATGTATTGTTTATTGAAGAAATAAAACCTGAAAGGGATAAAATGAACGGAAGGCTGCTATACGTGAACCAATTGGATGGTTTTCCGAAATCATTTCATAATTGGATCGACTCCGATCAAATACAGGAGGAAAGCTACCAGCGCTTCGCAAATATGGTTAGGTGAAAATTGACGAGAGTAACGATTATTTTATCAGAAAATACACCTTTTCATTTCGTTGTACGTTTAAGATCTCCGTTTCATTTTAGTTATTGCTGAACGGTTAAACCAGCAGCATTTAATGCTCCTTGAAAGAAAACGAAACAACGAAAGCACAATCTGATGAACACTTTACTACCGGAAACAAAAAATATAGTTTGTATTCAATATAAAGTATGACGACTGGCTTTGTATTTCATTTTTAATTTAATCATTTTCTATAACACTTCATTTTAAGCAGCATATATTTTACACATATTATTAATACTTCTAAATTGTGCAGCATTAAGGTAAAAAGTGGGTTAGTTGTATTCCAGATGTTGACAGTGGGCAGCAGAAATTACGTTCAGTAAAGCAGCTTGGAGGGGAAGAAATAATCACAATAATTAATTTATTACATCTACTGACAATTTTCTTGATCAATTAATATTCTTCACACGGTGATATATCAGACAGTCTAAAATATATCCTTCTAGTAAGTTTTCGTAGTGATTTAGGATATGAAGGTGTCAAGCACATCCACCATCCACTCGTCGCGAAGGCATGGTACAGCTCTCCTAAGAAAGGAAACGCGATGTATACCTACCAGCAGACAAAAGATGAAAATAATTAATAAAAAGAAGAAACCTCACAGAAACGTTTAGAATAGAGGAGAAATAAATCAGAAAGAAAAGACAAGAAACAACAAGGAAATAACTAAAATATTTGAATTACAATTTGAATAAAACTTTGGATTTCAACGAAACATCATTTTGAGATGGCGCATCAAGAGAATACTCTTCTGTGGTGATATGCCTCTAAAGTAAATAAGGTGTGTTCGACATTTATGATCAAGAAACGGGCCAGTTATCATTAGTTTCTGAGTCCTATAGAATTTAGAATTAACGGAGAAATGGTCTAATTGGATTTTAAAGATCCCATATTTACGTAAATTTGAAGGCAAAAGCGCTGACAGAACAAGTTTTGATATCGTTATTCAATTTCTGAGATCTCTTTTTCTGCCACTAAATCGATGCTCCATGACAAGACAAAACAAGATAAGAGAAGACGAGACCACACTACACTGCGCTACATTATACTACACTATACTACACTACACTTAGGTTGTAAAGGTTATATGCAACAACGATCGATGCTAAACAATGATTCAAACTCTGCTAAACACAAACAAGATGCTAAACTAATAAGTTAAGCACATATCCGTTCATTAAAAATGACATACATCTCCAAGGATATATTCCTTGTGACTTGTTTTAATTGCCTACCTATTCGATATATCAACTGGCTGTGAAACTGAAATGTTACAGATGTACACCATCTTTTCTTCCCTGTTCTGGAGAACCAATTCTAGCAATACGATTGGCAACGACGCTACCGATACCGTCCGGATGGGAAGTTTTTAATCTGAAGAGGCTTCGAGCCAAAACCAATGTCCATGTTTGGAACATTGGCAATTTCCTCTTCGTAGATGGCTTTGCCCTCGACGCCAGCACGGAGGTAGGCAAGCAACATAGCATGGACCAATTTTCCTCAACGTGCACCAACTTCGGACTCATCATCTCCACCCGCAAGACCGAGATTCTATATCAGCCAGCTCCTGGAAAAGATTAACTGAAACCATCCATTCTTATCAATGGCCAAAAGCTCAAAACTGTGGACGGTTTCACTTACCTCGGCAGCACCCTCTCGCAAGCAGTTTACATAGAGCATGAGGTCAACTTCAGGATTGCCAAAGCCAGCATAGCATTTGGCAGACTTCACTCAAATGTTTGTAATAGGAGAAGCATCAAGCTTGCCACCAAACTCCAAGTTATCTCAGCAGTTGTTCTCCCTACCCTCCTCTATGCTTACCAGACCTGGACTGTGTATAGCCACCATGTTAAAATACTGAACCACTTCCACATGAGCTCCATGAGAAAACTATTGAAGAGCATATGGCAGGACAAGGTATCGAACACTCTCACGCCGGTATGACAATCATCCACACCATGTTATGCAAGACACAAATCCGATGGGCTGGCCATGTTGTCCGTATGCCGGAAGAACGCCTACCCAACAAGGTGTTCTATGGAGAGCTAAAGGAAGGCAAGAGATCCGACTGTAGTCAAAAGAAGAGATGCAAGGACACCCTCAAAGCCTCGGTGAAGAACTTTGACATTAACCCTGATAGCTGGGAGAGTGTCGCTGCTGATCGATCTGCGGCAGCCTTTGAGCAGAAAAGAGTGGTGGACGTAGCTGAAAAACGTGCTCTACGCAAATCCAGTACGGCAGTTCTGCAACTCTAAGTCAGCAATCTGTACATCCATGTCCCTACTGCAAGAGACTATTATGGGCTCGGATTCGACTGATTCAGTCATATCCGGACCCACTTTCAGTGAATTTTATGACAACGAATGGTCCTCATCCAAGCCGATGGACGAACATCATCTACTTATTAGCTAAACAATTTTTAGAGTGAATCCTGTGGTGAATCACGAACACTGAGAGATACTTAAAATTCTTAATGCAAAACATCTTTTCACTCGAGTTAGGAGACAGCCACATTATATTACAACGCAGAGCACTTTATTTCACTTGGAAAATGTGTTTGACGACCAGAAACTCAGTGAAGTAATGAGGGGATATGTCAAACAGAAGGTAGTTTAAGAAGATTATAAATCAAATACTTTTATAATATACTGCAGCCCCGATAAAGAACCTTTGAAGGTCTCAACCAGACAGTTATAAAGAAAGAAAAATTTCAATAAGCAATTGAACGCTGTGTCGTATTTTTTCACTTAGTCTATCAATGATTTACATGCAAAGTTATAAAGGGTGTATATATGTATATATGTATGTACTGATGGATGTATGTAAATAAAAACCCCTCGCACACACATACGAATAACTACCGTTTCAAGGAGCACTTTAATCCAACAAGGGATCACATGTGTCAGGGATTGATTTTCAAAGGCAAATGCAAAACAAACAAGACAAACAAATGAACACAAAAACATTGTGTTTGAAAACTCTACATAGCTGTCTCTACATGAGTTAAAACTATAGATGCATTGTCTCAACCAGCTTGTTTAGACTTGTTGCGAATACTGAAACATGTTTATAATTCCCTAAAAGGTCTATCATGTAGAGACAACCATGTAGAGTTTTACAAGCACAACGTTTTGTTGTTTATTTGTTTGGTTTGTATATGTTTTGTATATGCCTTTGAAAATGACTCAGAGTCGAAAGCGCGCAGGCTAGTTAGTTACTAATTTCGCACTATTCGGCGTCTGTCTATGTATGTATGTATGTATGTATGTATGTATGTATGTATGTATGTATGTATGTATGTATGTATGTATGTATGTATGTATGTATGTATGTATGTATGTATGTATGTATGTATGTATGTATGTATGTATGTATGTATGTATGTATGTATGTATATATATAGTTTAAATGCTAATAATCAGCATGCGCTGACTATACAGTGCAAGATTAATACCCCTCGTCAGATACTAAAGTCAAAGAAAGAAGATGAAAATGTCGAAGTCAAATTGGTGTTACAAAATCCACGATTCTTTCCAAGACCTAGAAACATCATCACAAGACGGCCCCAGGGTAAACGGTTACATCCATTAGTTGCCTACGAAGACATACGGAAGGGCATATCTGCATTATTCTTTATCTCTGACCCCGCGAGAGAGAGAGAGAGAGAGAGAGAGAGAGAGAGAGAGAGAGAGAGAGAGAGAGAGAGAGAGAGAGAGAGAGAGAGAGAGAGAGAGAGAGAGAGAGAGAGAGAGAGAGAGAGAGAGAGAGAGAGAGAGAGAGAGAGAGTCATGAATATAACATGCATGGGTTATTTACTTTTCCTTTTTCGTCTACGTGTAAACTATGCTATTTTTTTTTACTCTGTTATTTATATTATCAAGAAAAGCAATTACGTATGACCATATCGTTCCGACTTTTGAAAGAACACCCCCATCCCAGTGGCAAGGAACGAGAGCTAGTCAGTATTTCACTATGATGGCCTTTTGAATCTACATTATTCAAGTCTAAATCGGCCAGACCACTGCAATGAAATAAAATATTAACAAAAAGAAAAAATATCCTTTGGTTCCAATCTCAGTGAAGGATATTACCAAGGCAGCCATTAGGAGACACAGTATAATCTCGTATTTTATTTATGTGAAATAAATGCGAGTTTTAAATGCGGAGAATCTTTGAAATCGTTGTAACCGAAATATTGCCAAACAAGTCAAATAACTGCCGTTTGCTAGAGAAGAGGGAGTTACAAGCATGAATACCCTTGCTAGCTTCAGCACGTACATATGTACGTATAGGCTTCAACGTCACGTCAACACAGTGCTTACTATATAGTGCCTAGTAAGTTTCAGGATCATAATACAAAATATGGGTAAAGTTCGTTAAGAGTAAGTTTAGATATCCTTAAATAGACTTATAAAGGTAAAGTCGGGTAAGACAGTTTTCCTTTTCCCTCATTTACACACCAGAGACCCCCAATATTTTAATTTCAACCCCAGTGTTGATAAAAAAGTTAGGTTTTTGCTAAGTCAGTTTGCCACCAAGGATACTTTTGACTCTCAGTCGTACACCCCTAGTGGATATTATGGCTAAAAATAAGCTTAGGTATTGTAAAGGTGCAAATTTATGTCGATCTATGAAGAGCACATTAATTTGGGCAGGTGACATATTAATTAGATTTATGATGACAGAAGCGCGTTAGAATCGCTGTAATACTTGGATGGATAATGTCTGTGTCATGAGATGTAGTAATTTTTTTAATTATACCTGCGTTTATTTAACCATCTAACAGACTAGAAGAGAAGGATTAATGTTCGATCGTTATATCAGAAATATTTGAATTGAAATTTTCCAGTTATTTGGAAAAATGGACCGCAATTTTTCTCGCCAAGTGATAAAAGGCGGGAGATATATTTAGTTTAATTGGTTACGCTAAATAAAGGGCATGGTTCCCATCCGAAAAGTCCTGTTTTTTAAACTTGTACCATCACCATATTAAATTAGTCTACGTAATTCCTCAAGAAAAAACAAACTTAAGATACTCCGAGCAAATTTGGAAGAAAACCTGCTCGCAAAACAATTGTCCAAGTAATCGGATGTCTAAAAAGTCATAGGACACATTTCTGGGTAGAAGCTTGCAAAGCTTGAAAGCACAAGATATATACATCAATCTCCTAGAAACCGTTAATACCAATATAACAATTTCATAAGATTTATTTGCTGATATTTGCATGAATTTATTTGTTTAAATTCGTAGCATAATTTTCTTGATATAAGTACAACTGTGTGAGTTAATCTATCTGAATCTGTTCAATGATTTTTCTTTACATAATTTTACGAGTTGTTTGATTTTCGTCATCTTGATTGTGTTATAGGTATTCTAGGATTTCATGCCATACGTTAGTTGATATGAGTTACGAGAATCCTTATGAGTTCACCGATCTTAGAATTTGTGCATTGACTGAAATAAGGTAGTTAAACCATGTAATGAATTTCATTCATTCATTCATTCATTCATTCATTCATTCATTCATTCATTCATTCATTCATTCATTCATTCATTCATTCATTCATTTGTGTAATTGAGACGAGAACAAAACTGTTATGTCTAGTGGGATGTTAAGGTGGTGAGTCAGGGTTGAAGCTAGCCATTGATCTTATGAAACTAGGTTTGGTTACGGTTTGCCACGTTAGTTTTACCAGATAACCTTGATATATGTTTGAATTCCGATAGTAAGAGCTGTCTTAACGAGAGAGAGAGAGAGAGAGAGAGAGAGAGAGAGAGAGAGAGAGAGAGAGAGAGAGAGAGAGAGAGAGAGAGAGAGAGAGAGAGAGAGAGAGAGAGAGAGAGAGAGAGAGAGTAATGATTGATTCCCAGTAGGATTTCTGATCAGAGATTTAGTTTGCTTCTCTGTTATATTTCTGAAAGGGGAAATAACTACAAACGTTGAAGTAATACGCAGTGGGGGTGGGGGTGTTTTCTGCATTGAAGTATTACTGAAGTACCACTCAGTGGTGCAACCGCGGATTGAAGTGGTACACATTGAAGTATAATGCAGCTGTGTATCCGAGAATTGAAGTGCTATAAACTGAAGTATCATGCATTGATGTAACCCACAAAAAGCTCGAGAGCCGAAAGATAAAAGGACAGAGAAAAACGGCTACAGTGAAGTTAGAGTGAACCAGAATAACCAGGTTAAAAATTGTTGTGCAAGGCAATGACTTCAATTGTTCACTCAATTCTATGATGAACTAATTCTAGCATTTAAAACAGATCGGTTATTTATAAAAGTATATTTGTATCTGAAATTTGGTGAATGATTTGTTTCAAAAAGAAGTGGATCTTCCTAATGGAATATATTCCACCTATAAGTTTCACGCGTTTTATTAATATTTATTAGCTCCGGGCTATAACACCGACGGCGATCAACCTCTAGATAACTATAACCCAATCAAGCGGGCACCTTGTAAGAAGGTACAATCACTGGGCACGGACAGGTATCCTAATGAATATTAATCCTAAGGACTACTAATATGGGTCAAATTCGCTAAGAGTAACTTTAGGTATTCTGAAATAGACTAATGCGGGTAAAGTCCGCAAAGAGTAAATTAGTTATTCTAAATTAGACTAATATGGGTTAAGTCCGCCAAGTACAAATCGGTCTGACGCTATATAATTCATTTTCTTCTAAGACGTCCAAGGCCTTTTCAGCAACATCAACACCGGACGCATCCAGGACAAAATGCCTGCATCCATTAAGAGTCTCTTATGACATGCACCAAGGAGCACTGCCCAATTTTGCATCTGCAAGCATATCGATTTGTCCGATTGTTTTTCTTTCCGCTTGTCTGCATGTGCGTCTCTATGTATGTACGGTATGTATACTGGCTCAGAAGCAAAAATTTTATAAATATCCGTTGATCAGGATTGCACGTTTTAACGAAGTCAAGCAGATGACCGACTTTAGTACCCGAAACATGGGTGTATAGGTGTTATGATACGTTTGGTCTGCTAATATGTGGTGATGTCATCAAAATAATAAATAAATAAATAAATAAATAAATAAATAAATATTTGACAGGAAGACATGAATTAAAAAAGATTACAACTGTCTATAGAAACATTATGTATCAACACGTGCAAGCCAGTTCTGGGTTGGACAATTTCTGGTACATCGGTCTCCATGAAGGGTCCTGGGTGGCAGATTGGTCTAAAGCGTTCGCCTTTACCGACCTCTGTCATCTCATCGTGTTCGGCCAATTTGCGTTTGAGAGAAACCTGCCAAAACCTTCCCGTAAAAAAACAACTACAAAATGAATAATCACATGTCTCCATGTAACTATAGTATTACGAAATCGGGTGACATAACGCCAAGAGTAAACAAATTGCACAAGACTTTTTACTTTGATGTGCGACAAAAGATTTCTTATTGGTGATGGGGTTAGGGGTGGAGCGATGAGAGATTTCTTACTGGTGGTGGGGTTAGGGGTGGAGCGATGGGAGACTTCTTATAGGCGTTGTTCTTATTTTTGATATAATGCCATTTCGGTATAATGCCATTTCGCAACACAGAACAGGTTATACATTAGGGGTAGCAGCTCTTGAGAGAGGTTATGCAGGGTTGTTCATTAACAATGAGAACTTAAGCTATGTGTACTAAAGAACAAACGTATTCGAGAAAATATATATAAATAGGTAACACATATTCATTAAATAAACAAATGGCAATGTACTAAATTTATTCAACCTTAATGTATACTGTGTATCTGTCTTAGAAGACGAGACCTACTGTAAACTGCTCAGACCCAGATCTGCCGGTGCATTATGCCATCAGGATCGATACAGTTTGCAAAGAGTAATCTGCTGAACAAATTACATAGACCATGACCTGATGGTGCTTTATGCAACGGTAGATGGCAGATCAGCATATATGTTTTTCTAAGTTAAACTGCACTTATAAGCCAGTAAAGAAGACGATAGAGGGTATAACTGCAACAATTCAATCTTGACTAATTAAATTTCAGTTTTTTCCAAAAATGACAACAATCCATTCGGGAAGTTTTTGACTATTTCTTTTTGGGAACTTGGTGGTTGGCTGGCAGTCCTTTGTCCATATACCCTTCACGGAGTGACTTCATCATTGGAAATTACAATTGATGAATATTACTAAAGACGAAAGCCATTCGAAATGAGACGAATCAGTTCAAAATGAGACGAATCAGTCCAAATAAATGCGGATTGTTCGTGTTTAAGTGTTGACAGTTGAAAGAATGTCGTTTGTGGCGCTTTTCACCCTTCCCAGCTTTGTTGGGGTGGGTGTCATCTGTTTGGTTATCGTTGTCTGGAGGTGATCGCTGAATGTGTAATTTGCCCGGAACGAGCAAATATCATTAGAATTTAAGAGAATGTCGGGTGGAATAGATAAGGAATTGAGCAGGTATATAGAACAGAATAAACGGGCCCCCGTTACAAATAAAGACAAAGTTTAATCAAAATCTCTAACAAAACAGTTCAAAACAAAAGTAATAATAGTAAAATACGATGGAAAATAAACTTCTTTTGTTGCTCTAACTTCTGGAGCTAATTTTTGAATACAAAGTATTGAGACCAATAGTCGATCTGTTACGTGACAGAATTTAGATCATCAATTAGATTATATTGAATATATCGATGTCATCGCCTTGTACAGTTTTCGTAACCTGATAGTCATGTTTCGGTCCGAATTCCACCGTGACTGTTCCTTTCGATTCGCTGCGCTGGTAAGTCCAGGTCTCCTTCACTTTGACTTTCGTTTTCAAATTTTTAGGTGGCCCGTCTTTCGTTCCTTTCAACTTTGTGTCCACTTTGGGTCCGTAAGACATAATACGTAGAGCGTAGACATCAGAGCTATCCCGTCCCATGATTTGCCAAGCTCTTACTTCCGGAACGTGTCTGTTTATTTTCCCTGACAATTACTTTTCCTGGATTAATTTTAACGAGAGATTTATTCATTAAATGATCGAAGCCTTTATTTGTATATTCACTTCAGTGGGGACAAGCGTAGAATAATTTAAGAAAATGCTCTATTTGCAGATTTACACTAAAAAGTTTTCCATGTGAAACCACGTCCCTTTCCGCAGCTTAACTAATCCGAATTACAAAAAACTTCCTCTTTCCCTAGCATCGAAACACTGCAATAGGTGTATCAACAATTGGCTACCAAATGATTCCTTTTCAATGTCTCAACTGTCAGCTTCCATACAAGCCATAACTTGAACTCTCCGTTCCGGTAAGTTTAAACAAACTAAGCCCTTACTTATAAATCAATAACTCTTGACTTTGGCTGAACCAATCCGTTCATTATGGCTCTGTAAATGTGGCCATTCCCCCATACATCTCGTTAATATCATATATGTTTAACTAAATGTGTTCTACCACAATTAACAATAACAAACAATCATTGACCTAAAAATCTGGTCCATTACATCCTTGGATAGACAAATATATCAGTACTTAATAGAACAAGATCCTTGCATAAATTTCATAATAAAAGCATACATTATTTTTTAAAGAAATAGTAAGATTTTTGTCTAAGACTTAATTAAATATGCCATAGTCGTTACACACATTTATGATTGAATAAGTAAACACACACACACACGCGCGCGTAGGCTAGAATTTCTTGCCATGACATGGGAAATCAAGCTTTGATCCTCATGTATTACTATCTGTGTCATGTTTTAATAATGTCCCTATTCAGCACTTTTTATTAGTTGCCACAAAATGTGTACAGCAAACCTTTGCATGCATTCACCAAA
Organism: Potamilus streckersoni; assembly: GCA_016746295.1. Taxonomy (NCBI): domain Eukaryota; kingdom Metazoa; phylum Mollusca; class Bivalvia; order Unionida; family Unionidae; genus Potamilus; species Potamilus streckersoni. The sequence goes on along the minus strand of JAEAOA010002253.1, from coordinate 838,827 downwards.
AGCTAAATTCTGAGAGTGAACGATGAATTGTTTTTAATAAATTTCTTTCAAATATAAAAGAAAAGACGCAGACAGAAACAGAAACAGCCCACTTCTATAAAGCGTGTTAAATATTGTGCGTTCATTCGTATAACACGTGGATCTCAATTATGGGATGAAGGTATTTTGATATTGAACGTACTTCATTACTTTGCGACCTACCCTCAAACACAGATCATTGCTATGGTCACCGGCAGCGAATTATTTTACAACACAATTGTGATATATTAAATGTCCAGGAATGGAGGTCTACAATTGGTCTACAATTGGCTTTACCAATGTAAACGAACGCAAGAAGCCTACATTTGAGAAAGCTGTATGCAATTGTAGACTTGAATCTAAAACCATTTTCATTTTAATACTGTCGCCGCATATTTACTACCGGGTGTAAAAGGGAGAGATTTTACCTGACCTGATTTGTATAGTCGGCGTCTACAATGGGATTTTTCTCAAAAAACGAAACTTGCAGCATATAAGTTGTATCGTTTTTAAAGTTTCGTCTTGGAGTGATCATATACAGTATTAAATGTGTTATACCAGACTTACACAGATATATAATGATTTTAAACAATATTACCACTATGATGTTTTAGAATTGAATCATATGCTGATCCTCCGAATAGCGTTATAATTAGGGGATATGGAAATTAGTTGTATGTGCCTTGAAATAGCTCCTTGGACAGTGGTATAGCGAGGGACCATAGGAATTTAATTAGTTGTACGTACCTTGTAATGGATTCCCTGAACAGCATTATAGTAAGGGGAAACATGACTTTGAATATTTGTATGTACACTGCAATTGCTCTCCTGAAGATCGTATAGAGAGGGAAAATGGGGATATAATTAGTTGTATGTGCCTTGTAATGGTTCCTCTGAACAGCGTTATAGAGAGACTACTACATCACTGGTGCTATAGACTTTTAAAGCTCCAGTTAGTTTTTATAAACAATGAAAAAGTAGAATTTATGAAAATTGGTTTACCAATTTTAGATTAACAAACACTAATTTCATTTGGAGGTGAAATCGGACTATTCAAGCAACTGCAATTGGCATCACCATGCCGTTTTGTCAGATCTCAGGTAACTTATTCATCAAGTAACTTAAGCGTCAAATGGTGGCCTTTGTTAGACGCCTTTATTCAAAGATTTTGTGGAAATTTCAGGCCTCGGGATGACTTAAATGGAGACAATGGGATTATCTACCACATCCACCCCGCAAGGATTCAGCAGACAAATTTATATTTTATTAGAATAAGTAAAAAAATCAATTACATAATCTATGTTTATTGTTTCTGTTAAATGACCATTGGCTATTTGTATCTGAATGCACGAAGTTACTTTTGACCAAGCTTGGGAGACTATTTAAATCTCTAGTCAGATTTTATTACTTTTCACATAGAAATTACAAGAATGACAAATTTGGAGAAAGGTGGCAGGTTGGTTTGACGAACTCCACCCCACAACCTCTTTTTCAGTAAAACAACAACAGCAGCAACAACGATAGGTACTACTACTACTACATTGCGAGCAATTCAAGTATGCTGTTAGGCCGAGAATTGTGAATTCATATACGATAGTTACTAATATTTCAATTAACAAAGAATATTGCTAAGAACTGTGGTGGTTTTGTTAATGATGGTGGTTGTCAATACTAGAGCAAATATTTAAAAATGAAATTAATGGATAGAATAAATGGAGAACTGAGCTGATATTGAATAGAAAAAAAAGCGAGCCTCTCCCCCCGCCTTACAGAATACAACAATTTAATTAATTAGATAAACAAAATAAAATTGTACAAGACCTATTGCAGGATACACATGGACCAGAAACATAAATGAACTTAAAGTATAAACTGCGATTAGCAGTTCCGTTTACATAGATAATGCAAATTTCTTCACACAGTCTAGTGTTGGTTTGGAACTTTAGTTGTCCAGTATGTCTTAAATACATGACAACTGGTTGCTGGTCTCTCTCCAAAATCAACATAGCTTGTCTGTTGAGGTCGACTTGCACTGGAGGACGCTTGTTCTCTCTCTCTCTCTCTCTCTCTCTCTCTCTCTCTCTCTCTCTCTCTCTCTCTCTCTCTCTTTCTCTCTCTCTCTCTCTCTCTCTCTCTCTCTCTCTCTCTCTCTCTCTCTCTCTCTCTCTCTCTCTCTCTCTCTCCTATTTATGCGTCACCGCATATAGTGAACCTCTCTCGGTCGTCCAATCTGTTATACTGATCGTTCATTCTGTTACAAAAACAACTCTCAAACTTCCACAGGCTACAGCTAATGTTCACGCAAAGTTTAAATGTAAAGAAGCTAATTTGGGCATCTGTAGTCTATTCCGGGGAGCAGTGGATCAGAGGGTCATGAAGGTTAAAGGTACTCATTCTTTTCACAGATATTGCTGAGCAAAGATTTCACACTCGAGCTTTTCTTTAAAGAAATCTCTCAAGTAAGTTGATGAATGTAATGTTTCGAGATTCTGGTGCAAGAGAGATTAAATGCGTTTTGTCTTTAATGGGCGGTGGAGATATCGAATGGTCTTTCTAGGTTTTACACCACTCTTTAAAGATTTCTCTTCTGGGACAAGTATCAATGATTCTTTTAGATAATTGTCCAACGTTTCTTCATCCATCATTAAACATTTATTGTGTGGAACTTAAATAGGATGATCGATTTGACAAATATAGCAAAACAATAGACCAAGTATGTTTCTTGTTCTGGCCATTATGACACTGTTCTTTTATTCTTTTATACCATTGCTATCGCTGTGGTTGTGTCTGTGACTGCCGTAGATCATGTGTTTGATGATTAGCATCATCATCTAAATCCATTGTTTCGTGTACCATGTCTTGTAATAGCCTAGGAACAAATCAATCAGACTGGTGGCTTTAAGCGTATTGTCGAATTCTCCATCCAAAAATTAGGTTTACTTTGTCTTCGAGGGCTGTTACAAACAAAGGTACGCACGAGATGTCCTTGTTTCAAAGGCTGGAAATGTCCATCGTCCATGCCGTGATCTTGGGATAAATAAAATTTCCATAAACAACATCCTCCTGCATCATCAAGGGAACCGTTGCACCTCCCCCCAATTGTTATGTGGCTTAAAAGAGAGTCAAGATTGATCTCAGATAATTCTTATAGCGAATATAGTTTCAAAAAGTGTTGTGCACAACTCTTGGACTTCTCGGATGACTTCTGCTTTGGAAACGTTGACGTGTTGAAACTAGAAAGGGTTCTTATCAATAGTTATGTTAAGCTGTGTAATTATGACAGTAAAGATAGCAAAGACACAAGAAACAGCTATTCTTCTTCTATACAAGACAGCACAAAATGCAACGTCTTACAAATTTCAAAACTTTTATTCTAATTCTATTTCTTTTCTTCACAGAAGGATGTACCAGGGGTAGGAGTGGTAATGGGTAAACGTGTAAACATTATCAAAGCACATCAGCATGGTTGTCTTAAACTTCTCGTATCCAAACTTAGTATCCATTGCACTGTAAACTTTGTTGGTGTGAATAACGAAAGACAACAGAGTGTGCTTGGAAAGTGTGACATGTAGACCAGGTATAATTGGTATTTATCATATATCGCACGAATTGCATCAAAATGATGTTCTCTAACCGCCCTCCCGTCCATGAGGTTGACCAAAATTCAGGAAGTTTGTAAAAATTATAAAGTTTTCTTTGCATGGTCTTTTTGCTAATGACACATTTGTTTATTTAATGACGTGGCGTATTTTGTAATGAAATGCACACATCTAAAAACACTGAAAATCTGAAAATACTAAACAATTTCATAATGTAATTCTCTTGAAAAGTTAAATTTAGTGTTAAATTAAATGTCATTTTCACATAACTGTCTATTTTCATATTGAATAGGCTTGAGTTGAATTGTGAATTCCTGCATAACATATTTAGGATTTAGGAACCAACTGTCCTTTACAGTAATCTAATTTTTACTTGCCGTCACCGCTCCGGATTTCACCTATAAACTTGTTTTGGCCAACACCCGTAAAATGTAAAAGCTAACAACTACATGTTTACTCCCATTCATCACCCGCCAAAACGCCAAAAAAAAAAATAAAATCTGCGGGCACCACTGACCAACGTACCAGTACATCCAATGTTAAATTCCTATACACGCCATACCAGTTCATTTACAGCTCATTCACAATGCCACTTTGGGACTTACATGAATCTACTGTTTGATCTTTCAATCAGCCTTTGTAACAACTGTAGTATTGTTGAGCACCGACTAAACTTCTAATAGCGCATGCCTGGCAACTTTCAATGGGTTCACAAGCCTGAGACTGGCGCAGACTTTGTGCTAAATTCCATGACCGCGATGACACCATATACTGTAATTAAGATAACCACAATATATGACACCAATGATAATTTATACTAACCGCCATACCAGCTAATCCAGTAAATTCCTGTAATTGCCTTACCAGTCAAACATAGCACCATTGTGGCCCCCCGTAACTACTCATTCGTAATACCACGTATCCTGCTACAGGAAATTAATCCTTGTTCTATGAATCAGTTTCTTGTAACATGTGTAATCTTGTTCAACGCTAAATAAACAACTAATGGTGTTGATCATGATATGGTATCACATGCTGCTCTGATAGTAAAAGGTCTAGGCCTTTTGTTTTACTTGCCATTGGATGATAATAGAGTAGAACTTGATCTGACAATGCATCCTTTCAACACATATATGGGGCTGCAGTGATTGAAGATGTGCATTATGCAATATTTAAATACGGTTATAATGTGCAACTATAAATCTCAGTCAATCAGGTTTCCTTGTGATATACATTAAATAGCAACCTGCCAGACCAACATTTACATGTTAGACTTAATAGTGAAGTGTATACAATATTTCGTTACACGATAACAGTGCTTCGGTGCAAGATTTAACAGACTTGTCGGTGTTTTTCGACGGAAATTCCGTTATTAGTCATCATCATATTTTTGCCTATAATGAAACTAAAATGAGAAATAACTGAGAAGAATGTAACAGTGACTAGGAGGTAAGTACTGTCGTTCGCAGTAGCAGCAGCAGTTGTAGTAGTTGTAATAGTAACAGTAGTAGTAAATCAGGATTAGAGCAGTGAAAAGAGCTCCAACTATTTAATAAAATTTACATCTTTGGCGCCCGCACATAGGGGCAAGGTAAGGTTTGGTGGTGCTTACATCAGATGCAGTGTTAAAAGTATAGACATGCAATTTGAGACTGCACTTCGACCAGATGCAATTTTACAAATAATTGTTGAGTGTGCAGGATATCAATGAATGACTTTATTTTGTATGACAGTTTTAGAATACGGTTGCTATGTGCATGAAGAAACCCATACAGTGTGTAGATAAAAGGAGACGCAGTGTAGGCCTCTAGTAATATATAAAACAAAAATTACCTTTTAAATAGATAACGAAAGTAAAGATCAATAGATGTTTCATGCACTTGACCGAAATTGCAGATATTGGTCAGTGCCCAAAACTAGTGGAATTTTGAACTTGGAAAAGGTTGAGAGAGAGAGAGAGAGAGAGAGAGAGAGAGAGAGAGAGAGAGAGAGAGAGAGAGAGAGAGAGAGAGAGAGAGAGAGAGAGAGAGAGAGAGAGAGAGAGAGAGAGAGAGAGAGAGAGAGAGAGAGAGAGAGATTCACATGTATTTACAAATTTAAAATACTGAATGTAAAACATATCTGGCATAGGTTTCCAAATAATATGCATCGTTTTCATGACTTAAAACGTGCGTATAATACATATTGGTGCATTTCTTTGTGGACCGATAGTAAAACACACTCTGAAGGAAATACTGAATTATAGCCAGATTGAAGAGTTTTGCACGAATGTTTACATGACTCTCTGTTGAGTCATTGTAAAACAGTCAGGGATCAACTGTACTCCTGTGGAAATTTCTTGATGAATGCTGGCTCTCTCTCTCTCTCTCTCTCTCTCTCTCTCTCTCTCTGTATATATATATATATATATATATATATATATATATATATATATATATATATATATATATATATATATATATATATATATATATATATATATAGTTAGAATGTAACAACAAAATGGATTTAAAAAAAGGAAAGAATATTGCCATTTTTTATTGCCATTTTATCTCAAGGTCAAGGTCATGCTTCAAGATTACATAAATCTCCTTCAATATCTCGAATTTTCATAACAATCTACGTTACTGGTTATTTTGTTTTGAACTTTGTCGTGTGTTTTAGGTCGAATTGCGTATTGCATCTTTGAAAACATGAGTAAGGATCACAATGAGTACTTGATCTCTTGCCATATTAACTTTGTAAATTTATACATAATCATTGAAAGGTATGATATTCACCACATTGGTGGTCCTGTCTTCAATGTTAAAGTTGAACATTTCAGCCTGAATATTCGGGGATGATATTAAAGATACACGGGGTCTTCAGAAAGCAGATTAGAGTCAAGGATGTATCACTGAATATTAAACTGAATTGACTATAATTGATTGCGAGTGGATTGACCTGAAATATCTCCGTATTGAATTATTGATGTTTGTCGTGTAAGGATTACGTTAACATTAATTGTGCTTTTATGTAGCAGTTAAACAGATACAATATGGAAACCTCACAGTTCATTTGGTAAACTTGATCTCGTTCAACCCTTTAGCATTACAGACATGATATGCAAAATAATGGGTGTGTGACATGAAAATAAATATCATATACTCTTGATAGGATGCAATTCCAAAGTAGTCCTGTGCCAGTTGTAATTTATTATATTCGCCATAGATGAGGGACAACATATTCATCTTCCAAGTCTGCATCGTGTACGTAAATGCAATATTACTAATGATAAGATCCATTATTCAAGGAGTGGAAATAAAAGAATTTTGAAACGGCTCGTCTATTCATCATGCAACAATTCGTAGACAATATTCTTACTGGCAATAATTTAAGTGTTGTGCTATACTCATCAAGAACAAATCACAGAATGTAACAGGGGCATAGAGTTGCCGAGAGGTCTAAAGCGCTCACCGTTACGAATCACTGCCGTCTCACCTCTTTCTGTGTAGGTTCGAGTCTCGGTGTTGGCCAATGTGGGTACGTGCGAATGCTTGCCAGTAGCTTCTTCTGGGTCGGTGGTTCTTTCCAGGGTTCTCCCGGGTTCTTCCTTCACCATTTATAATGGCCGCCATATATAGTTTATCTTGTGCTGAAAAATGGGTTTTTACCCTACAGGAACTAAAACAAAAGAATGAAATAATGCAAAAGTGAGACAGTAGCTCATGGTGGTCTATTCTGCAGTATTTGTTAAATCTCAGAGCACATACCTGATTTTCCTATTGTGTGCATTTGAGCCTTAGGGCATTTCAGAAGTTGATGCTTATAATTTGCAGGAAAAAATATACACTGTAAGGCTATGTATTACTAGATGTTACAAATTATACTTATAAGGCTAAGAACGAATGTCAAGAAACGGAACATGTAAATAACAAACTAAAATTGTATGTCAAGAACTTGTTGCACTTATTTCAAATATATTTATGGATAAGAATTAATTAGAATTATAATGAAGAAAGATAAAGTTGGACGACACAAATTCAAATCTTTAGTGTTTTCATTGATATTGGTATTTTTATTTTAAGGCTTGTAAGATTCGGATAAATCATACTAAATTCAAACTCGATTATTCAAACATAAATCATATACATACATCGATTCATACTGACCCATATATTTAATTCAGATCAGCAAGGTTCATTATTTTCTGTGAAATATCGCGAAGGTACTTGGTGTAGAACGCACGTTATTGCCTTACAACAAAAACTCCCACATGGAAACTGACGGATTAAGTAATAGCATCGTACATATAACCACAAACAGGTCAATGTAAAAGTAACTGGATATTATCATCTGCTTTTATTCAACTTCTAATGTAACTCTTTTTTAAAATCTAATTTTATGGTATGATTTATTTTATTCTATTATCATAACTGCAACTGAGATTGAATTTTTATCATTTAAAGTTTAGTTTGACCTTTCACCTTGACATGTGACCTTCATCCTAAAATAATAAAGATCTGGGAAAAGAATTTTATATCATTACTATATAAACACATGACACTTATTTACTTTTACACTTTATGCTATTAGCTGTGCCTAATTGAAGATAGTGCTGTATTTCGTTTAAAAATTGACTTACTGTTTCTCAGAATACCTGTCTTATAATATACACCGTTAATGATTGCACTCCTTTCATCAAAATTGTATTCCTTGAATGATTTTCTTTCGTTGCATGTGCACACCGTATTCTAGTATGTTGGCTGGTTTATAAAAGCAGCTAAAATGAATTGTGACGTATTTTGCCAGCGATGTATTGAATTACTAGTGAATTATTCAGATACGCGAAGAAATTACAAATAACACTTGGTGATTTCTCGTGACTGTTCAATATTACCCATTATGTTCGGATAATACGTACAACTATATTGTTCCTCACTTATGTAATGTGTGAGTGTGATCTGGATTTTTAACGTAACTTTACCAATTTTCAGTCATATCGTTACGATGTCTGCAGTGTGTCAGTTTATAGTGATATCAATAAACAGACGCGTAGCATCATGTCCCACCTAGTCATATTATTCTGACACCAGGCCGATCAGAACTAACACTAACATCTTAATGCTTAGCACCAAAAGGAAAACTGCTAGTATCATTTTTATAAGTTTTTGGTATGATTCGGCCGGGGTTCAAGCCCGCGACCTCCCGCATCTGAGGCGGACCCGTAATCCACTTAAAAAGAAGCGTATGTTGATGTGCGCGCATTGCCACCTCTCTGCCATAAGCACCGTAATATGGCACGAATCGTTATCTAAGTACCACGCCCAAACATTCCAATATATTTTATTGTCGTTATTGCATGAAAATATTGACAATTAAAATGAACCAATCGTTGCAGACTACACAAAGACTAATTTCGAACAAACCTGAAAAGGAAAGGAGTCAGTTCAGTATTTCCTTTTTTTAAAGGTTTTTCCTCTAGTACTTAGCTATGTAAAAATCGTTTGCAACTTTTAAAAGGAAAACGTTGTTAGCAGTATTAATATTATATGTGTATCCTTACATTACTTTCAAGATGAATTTAGATTCAATGGAGTGTACATACAGCGTGTTAAGCAATGACACTGTTTATTGGACAAGCAAGACCAAGAATAAGAGGGACGAAAACACACAAAAATTAAAGGTTAAGACCTCACCATCTACAGCAGGCCTATGTTTTACCGGGATGAAATGAAAATATTGGAATAAATATAAGATCGATTGAACGAAAGGACTTGGTTCGATAACTGCCGTATTATTACATTACTATCAATTATTCCTAATATTTCATTAAACAAAGTTGTCTTAGAGAGAGAGAGAGAGAGAGAGAGAGAGAGAGAGAGAGAGAGAGAGAGAGAGAGAGAGAGAGAGAGAGAGAGAGAGAGAGAGAGATTCGTATATGAACAATATTGAAATAAATCTGAGTATATTATATAACATATTTATTTATTTATTTATCATATAGTGCAATCAGTTTTATGCGAACATTGTTGTTTTTCTCTTCTTGCTATGTTTTTTATTTCTTGTTTCAGTTTGTAATGCTTGCGATTATTTTTAGTGACCAATTATCAAAGTCATACATGTTGAACAACAAACGCGGCTTTAGATATGACAAAGAACGGTGCACAACTGCATAGTTGTGTGGTGAATATATACTCTGGTGTCGGCATTGATCGGAATGTTTTTGGCTTACAAGATGATTCTAGCCCCAGGCGTTTATGTTTCGTTTTGTTTTGAATTGAATAGGACCATGCCCAATCAAATAAAGTTCTTTAACAAAGTCTTCTTAAAAGATAAGATCTTTTTGAAGATTCTTTTCATGAATTTTTGTTTTGTCAATGAAAGTTCTCGTATTAGTTTCATACAATCTTTTTGTCATGCCCTTTGCAGAAATTTGTTAAGAGAAGAATTGTGTTTATTTGTTTGCTATCATTATTGCAGTAAAGTGTTGGATACATCCACTAATGAAAAAATAGAAAAATACTCTCAGATCAACGGACATAGAGCTTTTGCTATGGATGAAAATACCTCTACAAATACTTAATATCCAATTCAAGCATAAAGAGGATTTCAAAATAAACTGCGGAATACCTAAAGTATTTGGCACCCGGGGCGGACTCCTCAATTTGGCATCTCCAAAAATAATTTTAAAATGTAAATACACAGAAAAATATATTATGTTTGCAAGTAGAATTTTAAACAGCACAGTGATGTCACAAGCGAATTCGAAATAACTTTTACTTTGGTGAATTTTTTATTTGGTTTGAAAACTTGTACTGGTATTTCACCGCCCCCTCCTTTCCAGATGTCACCCGGAGCAGACCACCACCCATCGTACCCCCCCGTCTTTGTACGCAATTGGTTATAACGTGTTATGCCATTTTTGTTGTTAAATATAAAATGTATCCATTGAGTGCCAGCTACTCTAGTAAATTTTAAACTTATTACCCCATAGTTGCAAAAACAACCTGTCTATGACAACAAAAGCTAACAGTCACTTAGAATTGTCTGGTTACGTTATGCATAGTATTAAACAGTTATTTGAAAAATTGTTGGAAAACAGAACTTTGGCAGAATTATGATAAACATGCCCTTTTCGTGTGTCTCCTACCCCGGTTTTGACAGAAGACGCTGATTTCTTGTATTTTGACGTGTAAATATTTTAGAAATCTTTAATGAAACCAAGAAGATTTTACAATGTTATCAAAATTGGAGAAATTTATTTTCAATCATACCAAGGAACGGTTAAATCAAATGGGAAAGAATGAATTGCTTCAGCTTGCCAGACAATGATTTTGATGAGCAAAAGGCTTATTTCACGAAGCAAGAAATAAAAATATTTTGGCCCAAGATTTGGTGGAAATGAATTTTTTGGATAAAGGTGCTTTGGGTTTGATTAGTTAATATCTACATGATTCTAACATGAAAGCAATTGATTGAAATTAAAACAATTAATAAAAATACATTTAATAAAGCTTCATAAAGAGAAAGACCAATGCAGGTACAGAAAGGTGATAAAGAAATGCAGTTGCAGAAAGAGGAAAGGGAAAGAGAAAGATAGGATAGGCTAATGCAAGTGCAAATGCAAAAGACGGGAAAGATAAGGAAATACAGATGCAGAGAGAAAAGAGAAGAAATAAGGGGAATTCAATTTAGGTAGAAAGCACACCCACCACCTTACAAGTTCAGTTATTTTTTTACTGGGAGTATTATGTTAGCACAAAACTGCTAAAGAGGCCCAAGTGCTTAGAGCGCCCGCCTCGAATGCGAGAGGTCGCGGGTTCAAACTATGGCCGAGTCATACCACAGACTTATAAATATGGTAGTAGCAGCTACCTCGCTAGGACCTCAGCATTAAGAGGTTAGTGTTAAGACTGGTGGGTATGGTATCAAGATAATGTGACTGGGTGGGACATGATGCCCCAGTGCTGGACATCATTATAAACTTCCATACTGCAGATATCGTAGCGATATGACTGAAACCATGTCAAAACTACGTTAAAAATTCAAATCACACACACACACACACACACACAAACACACACACACACAGTTAGTACACCCTCTTAACGGATAGGAAGTAGATTCATATTTCCCTCATTTTGAAAAAAATGCTGAAAATTTGAAACGGCCAAGAGAGCATTGAATTTTGTTATTACAAAGTGAACATATTAAATCTACACTTTCTTGTCAAAACAACAAAGCGCTGATTAGAAAGTAGATAAGGAATATGTCTTGAAAGGTTATGACTCGGTACCTGACGTATATCGACAAAAGTTTAGGAATTATTAAAAATACATTAATAACACCCATGTCGAATTTGCAAGAGAAAATGAACAATTATTTGATGATTGGTGCTCATTCAAGACAGTTGGTGAATACTACGATAACCCCAGACAGCTCACATTAGTTAAAGAGGTCAAGAATTAAGTCCATAGTGACTTCAATACAATTCTTAATGGGGAAAAAGGTAGAAATTGTAGAAAACGCTGCTAGTACAGCTGACGATTATTCACTGGTTTACAAAGTTTCTTTTATCAGTAAGTCTTCCACGTTGCAGTCTGATATAAGCAATTCAAAAAACTCAGTCAAGCTTAATTTTAAGAATCAAGTTTCTGATAAGATTGATCAGAAATCCTTATCTCTTCCTACGTGCACCTATTGCAAGAAGAAAGGTCACGCTATCTCTGATTGTTACAGATCGAGAAATAAACAACAGAATGAAGCCAGAGCTATTCTAATTGCTTTCATTTTTAAGAGGTCAAGGTCACTGTCAAATATTGAAAACAATACATTTGTTAGGTCAAACAAGCACCATTCTGATTTTATTATGATAGCCATTCATTTCGAAAGGTCGTATATAATTTATTAGTGATGCTGCCAATCATTTAAGAATCAATTGAGCTACTCAGTCTTTCTATTATGTGATACTTTACCTTTTTCGAAGAAGTCTTATTCTAATGATAGTGATCTTATTCAGCAAGTACAGTGCAGCTTTGTTCGTGTTCCTCTCCATTGTGTAATGTTTTATTCAGACACACTTTCAAAAATATGTTTCGGTCATTTCATTTTCATAAAAAGATAAATCAAAAAAGCAAAGCAAACCAAAAAGAAACAACATTCACTAAGAATATTGTTTTATATGTATTATCTCTTACACAATATCTTTATTTCACTAATAATGAGAAATATAAGAAACGGAGATAAATAAAATAGGTGTATACTCTATTTATCTGTTGTATATTTTACATCTCGCTGTTGCAATGTACTGGCTCCTAATACTGTACATGTTTATACTACATAGATAAGCTTTGTTTCCTGTATTTGAATTGTATATGCCTTCTTCCCCGCGCCGTGCAAAGTATTGTCTGCAACACATTACATATGTGTACTGCATACTACGGCCATATTCTCATTTTTATGGTTATGTTTCCTCCTCCAGCATAATATGCACCGTTCTTATAGTATGAAAATTTTTAGAAGATTAAAATGATTTTAAAGATGTATTTAGTTAGTCATTTGACATATACTTATTTATTTATATGAAATACACAAGATAAGTACTTTTTTAAATATAGACATTGCTATAAGGTAAATTGAAGTGAAAATTGTACATATTTTCACAATTTTCTGCATAACTTCTACAAATAAACTATACTCAGAGGAGATTTTTTTTTACTCAAAGAACATACTGGTTTCAATATTTACAGCGTTCATCACTTACTTTCGTTTTATAAAACATAAAAAGTTTCTTACTTGTTAAAAAACAAAAATGATGTAAATGTGGTTTTAAATATCAATATCAGCATATAGAGAAATCTTCCTAAAAAGGACTTTATTTATTTTGTCAAAGCTATAAAAACAACACGCACGAAAATAGTTTACTATCACAGTTTACAATGCTGCATTTGCTTGGCATTAATATATGCTTAATACATGCAAGAGTAGTCATTTTATGATAGTGATATACTATCACTATATATATATATATATATATATATATATATATATATATATATATATATATATATATATATATATATATGCAATAAGCTGACAACGAACAGTTAAAAACTTGTATTTAACCTGACACACGTAATCTCTTACTGGATCCGGTGCACTTGAAAGGACTGTTATTCGCCATAAGAGACATACACACACACACACACACACACACACACACACACACACACACACACAAACATTCTGACAGACTCTTACACACGGTTAAAACACCTTTGTCCATCCAATATTCTTATTCTCTCGTCACCTGTTCGTCGTATCGCTGTGATCCTTATTACTGTTGTTATCGATGGTATTTTACATCACATATCCTATCTCCTTACAAAAAGTCTGAGTTGCAAAAGTGTCTTTTTACCAGAAAATTTCTATTTGGCACACTCATCTTAAAATTTACTTGAACGCACTGCACACATCCTGTACTAGTATTATCTTCGCCAAACAAATATGCGACCTAACCTTTCAGTAATTTTGGGCTAAAAGGATATCTTTAAACTAAACTTTATATAGGCATAATTTAAAAATAAAAATGGCTTTAACGTGACAGGAATGATTGAAATTTGGGTTTCCTATTATTTTTATACATTTTTTTTTATACCTCTAGGCTTACAATAGTTTATGCCAGTATCTGATATGATGCAGTTAACAAAGTATTTTAACAAGCCCAGCGTAGTCACTGTTTGAAGTTAATTTGCCTTTTATAAATTCATTAGATTTAGTTGCATGTTTGATAAATACGAACCTGTGGCGAGAAGGTACATGTTATACCAAGTGATAGACTAATGTCTAGGTGCAGTCTTAGTAGTGAACAGTCGTCACGGTGCTTTGGGTTGGAAAGTGTTAGTTTCGTAAATTGGCACCTCTTGCAAAATTCTTAAAGCAGGAATATCTAGGGACATTCTTCACCGAAAGGTGTTTAGTAATTTAAGATAGGTATAGTTTTACGTCGTATGCGTTTATGGACTGCTTTTTATGGGACGTGGCGTGAAATACGGATCAATGGTTATGAGTTGTCTACCAATAAATCATACTTAATGTGAAGGAAGTAAAACCATGCAAGTGTGAAATTGCATTCTCGGGAGTTTGATTGCTGTAACTTTATTGTGGCATTGTTCTTTCCTAGAACATCATGTGCCAGTATCTGCTGTCTGACGGTCTTTGAAATATAGAGGAAACAAAGACAATAAGCCAATGTTGTGCAGTTCGTTGTCATTGTATTTTTCTAGCTCGGCCTTGAAGTAATCTTAGGGACTAGATTTGGGTGCTCTTTCTCAATACTATTGATACTTTTAGACCCCTAGTGTAGTACAGTATGAATCCGTATACCTGGAAGGCAATCTTCTATCCAGTTAAGGTTGTAAAGGTTAAGTAATACTTACGGTGTAGTGCAGCAAGTTGTAAGTGCAATTATAAAGGTCAGGATTACAAACGTACGTAGTTGTATCATGACATGTGCGATGCTGTACAAACAACAAAACACAAACATTACCTAACAGTTCCTCCTTTAGACATTTGTTTACTGTCACAGGTAGAGGGAAAATAATATAGCTGATTTAATTCTCGTGTTTTGCTAATGCCCCCAAAATGGGCGCTCAAAATATTAGATGTTTTCTTTTGCAATCAATGACTTTCCTCGAAGATTTTGTTATTTTAGCTTGAACATTCATTATGCTTTTATCAGACATCAAAAAAGGCAGACCATTAACTTATTGACAAAGTTTTAGGTCACCTAAACAAGGTATTATTGCCTTCTTAGAGTACTTTCAATTTTCTCGCCATGATATTTATGTAACAATGGGAGTCACTTCAAAAGCGTTACTAGCGGAGGACTTGTCAAATAACTAAACATGAACTAAAATCGGCATGAATGAATGAAAAATTACCGTAAATGAATTTAAAATATCAAGAGATGAAATACGTTCAATCGAAAATGTACTTAAATGAACTAAAAATCAACTCAAAGGGATATTTAAAATTACATAAAATAATAATTTAGGTCTTACCTAACAGGTGTGTGTGTGTTTGTGTGTGTGTGTGTGTGTGTGTGTGTGTGTGTGTGTGTGTAACTACCTTACTATGTATATTTAATTTATATTTTGTCATGTTGAAGGTTGTGAATACCTGATTGTGTCACTTTTGACATATTTATTCAAATTTGAGTTCATGGCCTAACCTTGTTTGTGAGCTTAAGAATGTCCGGGAAGCTAATTTGTTGACAATTTAATGGAATGTTCCATTAGAAATGACCCATATCAATGCATTCTGTTTCATCATAGATGAGGTGAAAGTTTGTATATAAATAGAGGGTTTGTAAACAAAATCTTCATTACTATTAGTCTATGGAAACGTTTACTTGTGTTTATATATAATTTGAGAGGAAAATATTATTTAAATTATTTATCGGAATTAAATAGTGCTCGTCGACTTTTTGGACTAATACAGTGTTGTGGGATTATTGAGGATTCATTCAAAGACATTCTGGATTATATCATTGTAATACATCAAAACATTTAGGACTATTGGAATTCATTTGGAATATTCGATAATTTTGGGCTTGTGACAGAACACTGATTATTATTTTGGATTTAATTCACAATAATGTGAATTTTCACTTTAGATTATAGGAAACATAAATTATTTGCTGATGTTACTAAACTTGTCGGTGTTTCTTTAGTTTAAAGCCATAGAGTCGTAAGAACTTACTGCGAGTATTATATTGATGCATTGAGAGATTATGCAAATTAAGTAAATTTTCATGGTAATATAGCTGACAATTTGTTTAGAGAGAACAGCGATATCGCAAGTCAGTCTGCACATTCAAAATCAGCTACGTTTTGAACGTCTATTGTCATTCACAGTTACACGTACTATGGTGCCCAAGAAGAATAAAAGGCTTTTATTTAGTGCTTACATAATCAGTCTGAATGCAGTTTGATGACTGCAAATATGATCATCACATAGTCATCAATATCGCTGTAACTGTGGTTACTGCTGAGAGCCACCGTACCTAGCAAGGACTACTACAAATGTCCGCACATGTTAGCTTTGGGTCCAAGGAATAACTGTAGACACAAAGTGTGAATATTATCCGTGCCGTCACTATTCCAAATACGAATACTCTAAGCCTTTTTCCTTCAAAATGTCAGCTATTTTCCTATGAAATTACAAGTATATGCACTGTTGCATTGCATTTGAAAAGATTAATGAAAAGTTTTATTTGAAGGTAGACAGTAGAAGAGAATGTATCACTCTTTTAATGACAATTTACAATTGCAGAATCCGAGGAGGAGGCAGTAATGGACCCAGAAGACAAAAAATCGTTATGTACAAGCCGCGTGGCTTTGGTTGAAGACTTGGAACCCCAACAAGTACTGGGCTACCTGATAGAAGATGGAATTCTGACGGAAAATGATGTAGAATTGATATCTAATGGCAAAACAAGGAAAGAAAGATGTCATCAATTATTATCAATGCTTCCGAAGAGAGGTCCGTCTGCGTACGGATCTTTCCAAAGGGCTCTGAGAGCGACAAATATGTACCCTCATCTGGACACATTACTCAGAACCAACAGACAACACTACACAAAGACTTCTGCAGAGACACCTTGTCTCCAGGGAGAAACTGGGGTGGAAGTTGCAGATTATGAGAATAATGAGGTAGAGACTGCAGGAAATATACAAAGAGTCGAAAATAGCATGGTTATGACCGCTCGATGTGGTAAAGATTACGGCGAATGTCATGTCAAGAATGCAGAAAAAAGACGAAATGTTTGTTATAAGTGTAGACCTTTCGTCCCGAAATTTAGCAAAAAGTCACAAGTATCGCAAATTTGCAGACGACATTGCTGTCTCCTTCTTGAAAATATTGAACCAATCGATATCATTGATCTTCATATTCAAGAACAACTTCTCAGCGATGACGATTGTGAGAGAATTAGGATGGGGTCTACCCGTAAGGAGAGATGCAAGACGTTCCTGCACTGCCTTGCTAACAGTCATGACGATCGGGTTGTGTCTGTGTTGAAGCAGTCTCTAAAGAAAAAGTATAGTTACATCGTGGATACAATCAATGAAAATGCAAATAAATTTGAAAAGAGCAAGAACGATACACAAATGCTTGAAAATACAGTTCAAAACACTATTGTAAAGCAATACGTTCCTAATACAAATAACTCTACAAGATCGACAATCATGCAGCCAACGGAGAGAAACCATGATGAAATCGATGGCAGCAAACCTATTCTGAGTACAGAGGGGCGTGGAGAATTTAAATCTCAGTATAGCATTGCAGCCACCAGGATGAAAAGTGCATTCATTGATAAATCACTATCTGCTGACACTGACGAGGAGGATTTGGTCTCCAAATTATGCAAAACTTCGAGCAAAACGAGAAAAAATACACAAAATTCCACGCGCTACAGCCATCATCAAAGTATGGGATTAGTTTCCAGTGTCAGCTCTGATGCTGTTACAATCCAGCCTGGAGCCATTGCTCCGTATGAATTATCGAGCAGGCTACTTGTAGTGACCTTTAATTTTCTAAGCTCCATAATAAATCAAGGAAACTTCAAACGTTTTGAATCACTTTCCTCATATCTGCGAAAGAAATATTACCAGGATTCTGATATGCTTTGCTTATTGGGATATTTCAATGCTAGCACGGAACTGTTTAAAACAAACATCACTTCTGCCAAGAAACATATTGATTCTGCACTCAAGATAGCCCCCAAAACGAGTAATCCCAAATATTTCACGTTAGAATTGTTCACCGTGAAAACGCGAATTTATATCATGAGAAAGAAAATGGAAAAGCTGCAAGAAATAATGGATGATGCTAAGATGATCATTGAGGCCGATCCTGTTGGCTGCACAGGCCGGGCCTCAGGGTGGCTGTACCTGAATGAGTCCCGCAGCATCATGATCCAGACAGGAATCCTTAACTTTCGAAAGAAACGGTCCTTTGACACGTATACATGGTTACATGAAAAGGCAAAGACGAGTTTACGGAAAGCTTTAGCAAATTTTCAAGAAGATGGCGGTAAGGACGGTCCATTTGGATTTGGTTATGCTCTGTGTTTATTAGTTATCCTATTGTTACGTTGTGGTGAAAATGGATTAACCATGGGTGTGTTGAGCCCACCAGAAGAGGACGTGAAACAAGCGGGTGACTTGCTCCAGCAGCTTGAAAATTCAGAAATTCCCATACCAAAAATCCTAGATGTAGACCATTACGTTGCCAAATCCGATTACCAATATCGAAGAGGAAATATTATCCGAGCCTTTGAGCATGCCCAGCGTGCCCACGATTTAGCTATTGAATTGAACATGCAAGAAATCGTGCAACATGCATATAACAGACTTGTCTTTCTCAGAGCGAAAAAAGCACCTCTCTTAATAAGGGAATTAAACGAAGAAGAATCTGACTGGATTATATCCTAAGAATTATTCAGCAAAGATTCTGAAAAGAACTAAGACTTATCTAACTGTTCTACGGACTTGAGCAAAAAATTCTCTCTCTCTCTCTCTCTCTCTCTCTCTCTCACACACACACACACACACACACACACACATACATACATATATATATATATATATATATATATATATATATATATATATATATATATATATATATATATATATATATATATATATACACATGCAATGTATATAGCTTTGTTGTGTAGAAATAATTACCTGTTGAACCTGAATGGATATTGTTAGGGATCTATTTCAGCATCAAAAAGAGTTGATAAAGTAAAAAAATACCCCCCCTTAAAAAAATGGACAGTTTTCTTTCTCTCTTCTTCACGAAGACCAGAATACAACAACATTTAGACCGTTGGGAATCACTGATTCACAAGTTATTATAGGATGTCAACGTACACATTTCATTTAAAAATTGTGAAAAATTCAGAGAAATACAGTGAGAATTTAAAAAACATTAGACTAGGCATTTTTTTGCTCTAGTATGTGCATATTGCTTCCTGTGTAGTATGGGACAAGAAATAGACATATGTATGTATGGTCAGACACATTCGAATTCCGACCTACTTCTTAAGATTGCGTCAAGTGTTTGTTATAATTAAATCCACTTGCTAGAATGAATGAGAGTCACGGTTACTCGGCTGTTCGCGTGCTTGATTAGCAAGCCCAAGGTTCGGGTACAAATCCTGTCCTGATTAGCCTATGTCGAGTGTGTGTGGGGGATGGGGATTGGTGTCTCTGGTAAGTCACATTAGTCCCACTGTTTCAGTGCTATATAGCCTTTCATGTATTAATGCGCAGTTCAACATCAAACAAAAAATGGGTTACATCTAGGGTGTTTAAAGTGCCCGCCATTCTTTACCCTACTGGTTCCCATAAGAAATAAAACACACACTGTTCGTTTAATCCTGATGCATCCAAATGAGTTCAAGGGGCATGGAATATATGACAAGGGTCTCAAAAGTTGCTGGGACGTTCGTGTTTTTCATAACGATTGTAGATAGTTGCAGAACACAATTATCGAAAGATGGGGTTAGTATACGTCCAGGTCTAGATTTACCATATTACTTATGTGTGCTTCATCACAGGGCCTCTGTTGGCCAGGGAGGAGTTGGGGATCTTCTTGGCAAAAAAGAAATACGATGAATTTTCAAAAGTCTGTGTCTATTCTAACTACTCCTGAATTTCCTGAATATATATGACTTGTGTAGGCCCACTAGGCCTACCTTCTTCAGGGCCCAAGTAAGTTGCCTTATAACTTAAGTTGCATAGGGTCTCATTTGTCCTAAATCTGGCATTGTATATATCCTTGGTTTTTCGTTTGCATTTTTTATGTCACCGCACTCCCAGTGTTTGTTTGTCTCTGATTAAACTCTAAAATATCCAGTTTTCTTTTTCAGTTTATCTCTGTTGTTTTCTTTGAAAGTTATTTGTATCTCCCCACCAAAATACGCTGAGATTTTTTAAAAAAAAAGTATCTGCAGTTTTATCTAGAAACAACTCCGTCAGGTATAGTGGAAGCAAACAAGGATTGCTTCCCTTGAAAAAGTTGTTGCTAGCGTGCGGACACCGTGGCTGAGGCAACCGGAAAAGGATAAGAAAAGGATGATTAAAAAAGTAGCTAGATTTCTCTGTCGTACTGGTAAGAAATTAAAACACTATACACAATAATTATTTTCAGATCAATATCTTGTATACATTATGCATGACATGCTTATGAAATATGTAACTAGACTGCCAACTGATTAATTTGTATGTACTCACAAAATTAGAACTGGCAGTTTAGAATAGTGCGAACTACTAAGCGAGTTAAATATTTCACGAAAAAGGATGTTCCGCGTTTTTCATTTACGAAATCAATTAAAATAAATAGTTTCTCCCTTTTCTCCTTGACATTTGTATATAAATTTAAATGTTTGTGTCAAGAATGAAACAAGAGGAATTTCGAAAGCATAATCCTGTTTCGTCTGTGTAGTACATAATCCCAAAGCTTGGCATAGCCAGTGTTGCAACCTAAGAAGATCATTAGAACCATAATGTACTTTTATCGTCATTATTTAGTCATTTAATTCTTGAGGTGGTTGGGGGTTGTGGTATTTCATTTGGGCAGGTTGGGGAGAGGCTGTTCTTTCTCAGGATTAAAATTATCGATAGAAAAGTTTTTGTTTCATCCAATCAGACGAAGACTATTTTTTAAAGCTAATATGAAAAAAATTGCTTAAAAGGATCTGACTCCCACCCAATCCCATCATTGAAAATAAAACGGAAGAGCCTTACACGGTGTCTGGCGTATTTTGTCAAAGTAATCTTGATCCCTGGAGAGACGACTGTATAAAGTATCACATGCTTTCGAGCATATGCTATAAAATCCATGTCTGACTTAACGCAGGATGATTATGAAGTAAACAAGATCAATCTGTTTGGAGCCAATGATTCCCAGTTTCCTTTTATAAAGTAGCATTTAGCTTTTAAATTGTTGCTTTCTATGTTTGCGCAGATCTCCCAACTTAAACTACAATATTCATATCTCATTCTCGCAGACTTCGTATCTGCCAGGGTTTCCACTGTACAGACTAAGTATATATTCTTTTATGTACTCTGTTTATTATTTTATTTCAACATGAGAGCCGAATTGATCGTTCTTGTATTGTAGCATAATTGTGCTTCAGTATGGAAAAGACAGTCAAATAGTGTTGTGCAAACCATTCATTTACATTTATACATATCTGGGAATACTTTGCTATTATATGTATCTGTGTTTTGCATTTATTGTTGTTGTTGAGTTTAACGCCATTTTTAGCACAAGATAGGCTATTCATTTCGGCCAGTATTAATAGTGGAGGAAGAACACGGAAAACCCCCATTAAATAACCACCGACCGAGGGGAAGATACTGGCAAGCTTTTTCAGATACCAACATTGGCCGAATCCGAGACTCGAACCCACGCCGACCAAGGTGAGATGGTAGTGATCCGTAAGACCACTAGGCAACTCGGGACTTCTATTTTCTATAAATAAAGTTGAGAAAGTGATTCAAAGAATGAAATACTCTTTTAACTACTAACAAATCAAAACAGCCCCATCCTACCTGCGTATCTTAACAATAAATTTATAAAATGTTTCTGTAGGTCTCTTTGATAATGCAATATGCCTTAAAAACATTTGAGAACATTTTGAATATACGACATTTACATTTTTCAGTGACAGAAATATGGACTGTTGTCATATTTCTGATTTTTAATTCTTTTGCTGTTGTTATTGATGCTCTATCATTGCTGTTGTTGTTGATGTTGATGCTGTTGTTGTGGGCCACAGTTGCTCAATGGTCAGCATGCCTGACTCGAGACAAGATGGATGCGGCTGAAGTATATATTTGAGAAAGGTACATTACCCCATTTTCCTTGTCACGATAGTCTTTTAGATATTGATGTGTCTTTAGAAAACAGTTGTATTTTTCAAATAATTAGCCGCACCTTCAAATTATCTGAGCTGCAGAGTAAAGCCTTTTTTCAGCAATGTTCAAGAACATTCTAAACCAATCGCCAATTTTTACCTGGAGATCGTGAACGCTTTTAGTGTGACGTCATCTGCATACAATTTTGCAAAGGAAATCACTGGTGAAATTGGTCGGGGCAATAAAACCGATGCGCAATCACATCAACTAACCGTGACCATAAACTTATCCACAATGAAGGAGAATTTCAATCATTGAAAATAAACATTGTGTTTTCCAACTGAAACACACTGGTAAGAATGGACACCCACACATAGGGTCAACTGAGGCACTCTTCCCGCCCTGGATTTCACCTCTAAACATGTTTTGACTTGCAACAGTAACATTTAATGGTTAACCCTTTCATATTTACCCCCCACTAAACTAATTCTGCTGGTAAAAATGCAATTTTATGTTTGTATGCAGAGATTAATAAGTATATTCATAGTGTTAAATTTCTATGCCCCATTAACTACTATTAACCTTACGCTGTAACACGTACTGTTAGTATTTGGGTTCAACAAATGAGACTTCGTATAATGTATACAATAAAACAAAAATCAGACCATCTGCCCCGATCAACTTACTTTACTACTCATTATATAAGACCCTTGAATATGACGTCACAAGAGAAGATTTAGCAGTAAAATGGACATTAGGTATGTAAGTAAACGAATTGAGAATGTTTTTCTGACTTGCATGGATAAAAGGAAATGTGACTTCGAAAATGCTGTTTGATTTACCTGTATTCTCGTGTATGATATACTAACCCGTTTCTACGTCACACACAATGTCTTACCCGCATTTCAATACTGCAGTTGTACAATCGTATTGCTGTATGGTGGATGCCAGCATTTTAAAGTTGATACCCTAATTGGAGATGGAGTACTTGCTACAGTTATTGCTACAGCTGACTTGTGAACAGTCAAATCAAATATTGTTAGTAACAACTATTATCCTAAGAATATCTATCTATCTATCTATCTATCTATCTATCTATCTATCTATCTATCTATCTATCTATCTATCTATCTATCTATCTATCTATCTATCCATCCATCCATCCATCCATCCATCCATCCATCCATCCATCCATCCATCCATCCATCCATCCATCCATCCATCCATCCATCCATCCATCCATCCATCCATCCATCCATCCATCCATCCATCCATCCATCCATCCATCCATCCATCTATCTATCTATCTATCTATCTATCTATCTATCTATCTATCTATCTATCTATCTATCTATCTATCTATCTATCTGTTATGCAGATATATCAGTACCCCACCCCTCCAACCTGTAATAACACTGATGGGCGGTTTGAGGTTTGAGCTCACCTCGTTACAAATTCATGTATATTTCAGACACCGGTATTTCTCGCGACTCTTGAGTTACTTTAGGTTTAAATGCTTCTTCGGCGATATATAGAGGTTCATTCCGGATCAAATCCTTGGTTCGACAATATGTACATCCCTTGGAATAACACATTCCTATCTCTGTCACCATTCCGTATTTCATGGCTACATTCGACATCTTAATTCGGCCCAGAAACCAATCAGATGCGAATTTGTGTCAGTATCTAATCAGAAAGTTCATGTTTTTATGGTCATTTGGTTTTTCAGCAGCGTCCTTGGATTTCTTGTATGACTGTAATGTGCACATAGGAAGGAAGCATCTATACATAACAAGTACAACTATTTAAACTTAGCAATTATTTGGATTCCATGGTTAATTTATTTTTTAATGCGTGATTACACTAAAAGGCCAAAAAATGGCGGAAAAAATTTGTCGAGGCGAATCACACGACAAGAGGAACTGAAACGCTCAAATGCGTTAATTGGCATACTTTTATGAAGAGGTGAGATTATACCTCAAACAGTCCGTCATTATTAGTACTGGTTTTGTGGCTGATTTATCAGATCATGCGAGTTTACGGAAAAAGTTGGCAAATTTTTAAGAAGCTTAGTAAGTTGTGTGTATGTCACGTCATAAAGGAATTAAATAAAGAATAAGTTGATATTGATCTTGCAATACAGATCCTGCAAAGGACTGCAGAGTTATTTCACACCATAATGTTTGTACATGATTTCAATCTACTTACGTCTGATTCTTACTTTTCCCAATTTCACTTTACGTATGTGAAATTAAATTTTGTTTCAATGAATCTCTATATCGAAAAGTAACATACATATGCAAGTTTACAGGACTTTATAGATTATCAAAAGCCCCCAAAATACAGGATTTATGGCAACAGATTTAGAAAAAATGAACGCACGTGGTCCCTTTAAAGCAGGGCATTAAAGGTGCTATCTGGACCTCTAAAGTTAATGATATTATACAATTCGAAAGAAGACCAAAATAGATCATCATCCAGGCAGTTGAGATCAATAAGTTCATATAGCATGTCAAATGTATAGATTTCTTCTTTTAATTTGTTTTATGGGACAATTCAGTCTGCACATGCATTCCAAACAGCATGGTAAGGGTTCGACACGTACAGGCTAAACTTA
This sequence comes from Potamilus streckersoni, assembly GCA_016746295.1. Lineage (NCBI taxonomy): Eukaryota > Metazoa > Mollusca > Bivalvia > Unionida > Unionidae > Potamilus > Potamilus streckersoni. The sequence goes on along the minus strand of JAEAOA010002253.1, from coordinate 813,673 downwards.
TCATCCACTTGCTACAGTGAATGAGGAGAACCGTACTTGCTCAGTATTTAGTGTTACTTCCCTAATACAGCACGGTACCACCCTTCAGTATAAAAGAGCAATAGCCAAGAAAAAAAGTTCAATCGGAACAGAGCCGTTTGCCTAGTAAGAGGAACGCGACACAGAAACAAATATAATGTACCATTGTACCCAAAGTAGAATAAAACAAATGTAAGGAAGTGCCCTGCGAGGAGAGTGATGCAGCATCCTTTAACCATATTGTTGTAGCACGACCTCAGTCCACCATCACAAGGGATGCCATTCACTCGCCCATCTAAATATCTCCTAGGCACTCACCAGGCACTCTTTACGCCTCTAACTCATCGAGAATTACAAATAAGATAATACATATTTCTTGTGGGTTTGCCTGGTTATAGTAATTTTGCAGGTCGACTCCTTTAAAGGGAAATGATCCAAATATCTGGATGGAACTACTCCAAATTCTTTCAAGAAAGCAGGATCGGTCTACTTAGGTCAAAGAGAACAAAACCATGGAGACTAAGTTGTGTGTTTCAATTGTGGTGTGAAATTTCACAAATGGAGCATCAAGATTAGGCTAACGTGAGCATGCCAGATTATTCGTGCATTTCACAGGTTGTACATAATATTGTGGACGTAGTACACACAAAATACATATACTCTTGAATGCAATCTTTGTGTTTTTGTGTTTAAGGTTAATTGTTCATTCTTTCAACCAAATGGAAGTGAATTACAATAGTCTAGTCTTGAAAGTACTAAGGAATACATATGTATTGTAGCAGCGTCAACATAAAGAAATTGCGAATGCAGCTGATGTGTCTCGGCTACAGATATGCAACCTTGCATATTTTCAAGAGAGGTTGGTGTAATGAGAGACATATGTCGAGAGTGACACCTAGGTTTCGTACTGATTTTGAACATAATGTTGATATTGATGATATTTATTATTTGAGGTAAAGGATTTGAATGAGAATGTCTTTGCGTGATGATCACGATGGCTTCCATTGTATCATCATTCATATGCAGCTTGTTACATGTCATCCATGGAAGGCACCTATCTTCGTCTTGGATGAAGCCTCAGCTCCTATTAGGCAACTAGATTTGCTTATATCTGAGTATCATCAGGGCACAGTTGGGGAGACACCGAATGTCGATCAAGGACACCTGAAAGCGGTAGAGTGTACGGCGCCGAGAACAGAGCCTTGTGCGACACCAAAACAGAGATCAAGTGAGCTGAAATGTTTTCCATTTACGGATACAATTTGTGTCATGTTGACAAGATATGATCTGAACCATATTAATGTTGTATAGTGCATACCAAATACATGCTAGAGACGGTGATTTAATCAAGGTCTATCGTGTCAAATGCCACAGACAAGCCAATGAGGGTGAGGACTGTAATCTTTGATCTATGCAAAGCAGGTCGTTTACTGCTCTGAAAAGGGCAACTTCAGTACTATGGAGATAACGATATGCGGACTGTATATTGTTGTTAATATTCTGCATCACAACTGTATCGTGGCGATGAGTCAGTTGAAATTGTGCTGTCAAGCTTATCTCTAACATTTTATAGATTGTCACAGAAGACATCTGGAATCAGGTCGGGAAGGTCGTTGGAAGTGGTGCGCAATTATTCTGTCTTGTTTTGCTGCTTATCGGTGCTTAGAAAATAATCGACCAAGGTGTTATAGATGGATCGAGCGAATATTAAAATGAAATAAATTGATCAGATAAATGGTGATCTGAGCACAGATATTGAATAGAAGAACACAAGCTTTGTATACAGAAAGCAATTATCTAATCAACTGTGTAAAACAAAATTAAACTAAACAGGACTAATTGCAGTATGTTCCTATATTAGAAAATGAAATAAATCAGTTAATTCAAAGTTCCTTGAACGCACTTGTAACTCTATTCATATCACAACAGTAAAATTCATCGTAAAAACGAGTGAATGTTTTGAACTTTAAGTGTGCGGCATGTCTTTTATAATCTAATAACAGGCCGCTGTTCACTCTCCTCGGAATCGGTATATGTTGTATGTTAGAGTAAAACTGAACTGGAGCACTTCCAGGTTCCCTCTTGCCTAATTATGCATAATCACCTTTAGTGGTCTCTTTTGGTTGTTTAGTCTCTTATACTGGTCTCTAATATTCAGGCGTGGAAGCTATTTCATGATAAAATAAAAAATGCGGCCCAATTCTTCATTTATTACTTACCTTCTGAACAGAACATACCTTCCACTCTTTGGTAAACACATAATAGCCTTTATCACATTTCACAACGGAAATTCCACTACCAATTGACTACAGGTCATAACCTTGCATCCAATACAAGTAATGTATTTATCTACATACCCTCAAGCTTCTCTCTCCCTATAGACAATTAACATAGTTTAGTAAAGTAAATGCATTTCTCCAAAAAAGACAAGTTACCACTACTAATTGATTGACAGTATAGTCTACTTCGCTTCAGGACAATTAAGCCCCTGAACTAAATGCCGGACACATGTACACATACGGCTGATCAGTTAATAACCGTAGTCCACAACCTCTGATCCAGTGTTAATACAAAATGTTATAAGTTAAAATACTTTACATTAGTTAAACCAAAAAAATAAAAATAAAACAAAATCAACTCGTTAGCTTACACCACACTATTGCTAACTAATAATTTCTCATCAGGAAAGCATCACACACACCTAATAATGACCAATTCGTAGTATTCATGATTCACGTATAATTTAAGACAAATCAATTAAAACCATTATCATGAGACTCATATCAAAGAAACATTATGTATGAATATGAAAGTCTCTCACAAAGTCTTAGCTACACGTCCTTGGACAACCTTTAGGAGGGTTTGAACACCACTACTGAGGCAGAACCTATATGACTCGCGCAAATACTGAACTGCCAGAATCTGCTGTGTAAGTCATTTGTAAAATAAAAAAAAACTTCGCATTCGAAACAAACCCAAACTAGTAACGACACAATCAGACCTCAAGTTTATCTATCCGGCATTATTAACACGCGCCTCTTCAGGCTTTTAGAAAATTATACATTTCTTGCTTCCCTACCTATATAGTACTAATATTAGTACCCTTAGTCCTACGTTGTGACAGGGTACATTCATGAGTCTATGTGTGTCACTGGAGCAGCCGGGTGTCATTCACACCCGGTTCTTTTTTTTAGCCTAATATGAAAACTTTTGAACATGTTCTTTGATATAAAATGAAATAAATTGAGTAATCCTCGTATTTAATACTGGAATTATCGCAAATCATTGTAGAAATAGTGGTAAAATCTTGTTTACCTTTCTTATCCGATATTTTCGTTTTGATCGTCATCCATATTAGTTCAAATAATGCCTACTTCCGTTCTCAGCATCGTTTGTTTTGTGTGCCATATAAGGACGTTAAGGCCTAATTTGGAAACGTAAGAGTTCGTAGCAAAGAAAAATATGGCACGGTTTGAGTCGGAAATTCTGCGCATTAAAATTAAATAAGCTTTACCGGTGACTTTGAAATTCCAACAAGAAGCAATTATTTTCTCAACAAAAAACTGTATTCCGCAATTTATACAAGTATTCATTCTCCATCTTCTCGCGTTATGTCATTCAACAACTAATACCATAGCGTAGAATATCCATATATAGTCTGGCAAGCCTTATGTAGAAAAGTGGTCACGGCGAGAGTCTCGCGTTATCTGTCATGGTGCAATCGGTGAGGTTAGCATAACAATGCCAATTTATTTTACCATGTAAGGACTTAAAAAATTTAAAATAATCCAAACATCTTTGAGAAAATGATTATACTTATTTAGTAGATTTCTAAACCATTTGTGTTTCTGACTTTGGTGAGGATTTTTTGTTGTTGCTCCATTACATGATATGGGATCAGTTCGTAGCCTCAACCACAACAAACCAATATACCTGTCAAGTTTCGACTGGCATAGATTAATTCTGTTTCAGTGCTACCCTAATGACAAAGAAGTCAGTGCACCTATCTGCAATCAAACTGCGATATGAAGATGCATGAGACAGAAATTTCATTTAATTAACCTGAGAACAATAATTAAGTGAAAATATCATCTTAAAACCCTGTTCGGTGTGGTTGAGTGTAACAGTTAAATGGACATGTATTACTAAAGCTACCTTTGACGCTTAGAAAGGAATTTATGACCATGATCGTTTTAAATACATTTGACTCAGAAGTAGGCCGTATGCCATCTGATAAGGTTCTAATGCATTATGAGAGTTATATCAAGCTCAACACGTCTTGCGAGGGCTCTGATACTTAATATTTTGTCATTTCAGCTTACATATTGACGAAAAACACGAAAATATCAATTTGTGTTGCCAAACCAGTCAAGAAAGCCCATTTTCTGACTAGTTTGAAGGCATAAAAACCGTTTCTATGACGTTATTGCTAAGTCACGAGACCATGCGGTACATATTGATAAGAATAATATGAACACTTGAGAAACAAATCTCATTGACGTTGAGCTGATACAAAAATTCAGATCTTATTGACATTATCGAACTCCAGTGGGCTGATTAAAAAATCAGCATCAGTATCAATATGTTTGATACGACTAGGCTGAAATTATACTTCTTACTAAGGCGGGTAAAAAGGTGAGATTTTGATAAGAGTTTGCACCAAAACATATATACCGTGGTTTCATATTTCAGCACGGAATACTTAAATGTAAAGCTCAGTCTATGGAATGCAAGGATAGGTCGATGGGGTCAGTCACCATGTATGCAGCAGAAAAATGTACAACTGTCAGTGAAGTTATTTCAGCAGGTATACAAAGAATTATTTCAGTAGACACAAAATTAATTAAAGCAGAATTGGAATCAGTTTTTTAGAAATGTGTTGAAATTGTCGCAATAAAAAAGGAATTTAAAGGAATAATGTCAGTAGTTTCAAAACTTCATATTTAGTAAAAACATACCTGGTGGAAGAATTAGAGACCCTGAATCGTTTGGCATAGTAGCTTTTAACCAGATTATGGTGCACTATATATATATATATATATATATATATATATATATATATATATATATATATATATATATATATATATATATATATATATATATTCGTACGTGTGTGTGTCTCCCTATTCTTGAATTTCTTTTTGTAAGCTTTTCCCTTTCTGCAGTGATGATTCGGGGGTGGGGGAGTTTGGGAGGTATATTTTTTAGTTTTTATGGAAGACAGCGAATAAAGAGGTTGGATAAACTTGTTAATAAATCAAGCGTCAATCAGTCAAATACTGGGGTCACTAAAATAGCTTGCTACGTTCGGATGTAAACGTTTTCTTATCTGCAGCTCCTGAAAACTCAAGAGCGAACAAATGTGATCCCAGAGCACTTCGAAATTTTTGAAGTTCTGCTGAATTTCGATTCTTTGGGCAATCGCTTTTGCATGAGCGTGATCAGAAATCTGCCAGTTTTAAAGCTGGATACCATCACAATTTTATCTTCACAACGGCCTTGCCTTGACGTTTATTTTATTCATTATCACATGTCCACGATATGGGTATCTGCTGCACCTGCCAGTGTTGTCTTATTTGGTATTATCACAATAGGAACCAATGGAACATTTTTTTTTAAATCACATGTCTTATTTGCCCATATGCTGGAAACTAGTACACATTAGGATGAAGATGAAAACAGGTTCATTTCCCAAGTATTATTCGTACCTTCAAATTATTACAGCAGTAAAGTAAAGCGTTCTATTCAACAACGTTCAGGAGCATTCTAAACTTCTCACCAGTTGTCACGTGGAGAAGGTAGTCTTCTGGAGTCACGGTACTAATTCAACTCCCATAGTAAACATATGGAAACACCATCATATTTAAGATTCAATAACCTAAAATTTATGGGTACTGATGATCAGACCTATATTTCTCCATGCAACTTTCCTTGGTGAAACTTCTGTGTGGAGAACACCATATGAGCTGCGGCATTTTTTTGACCTACATGTGCATGAAGCACATGTTATTGATTCTGCACAAAGCAAATCATGTGCTACTTTCATTATTGAGTAATCCTAAGTCAAGTCTTTAAAAATACTAAAATTGCATCAATATAAATTTGTCTGCATTTTTTTTTGGATAAGCTTTCAAAAGATATTTTTACTAAAATTTTGCTTTTAATTATTAACTAATTATGGACAACCAAAGCCATATATACTCTATTATTTCTTCACCCATTTCTAGACTCGTTCACAGTTCTTTCATATAATTAGTATCGTGTGTCCTTCTACCAGATCTAAATTATTTAGAAAGACGCGTATTTTACTCATTGATATTGTAACATAATTAAAACAAAGAATTGGCCATGCTTGTGCAAAGATATTAGTGCAATGGCATTTTATGTGATACCACTGTATATAGTTAAATTGCATCCGCATTACATGTTGCTGTGTTGTATCGCACTTATTTGTGGATTATTCTTGTTATTAAAATAATTGTCTTCTGCCTTTGTATCTTCATGTTATTTTTCTATGGCATGCATGCTACATAAAAGAAACAAACATGCTGACATCAACAAGTATGACATCACATGGTATCATATTATATAATACATCGCATTTTCATCTCTTACTTGCTATAAGGCAAGTTTTAAATGTTTTAAATTTCAAAATTACATTTCTTTTCTTTCTGACTGTCACAGATATAAGATACAATGCATCAGTAATCTTTACATTCAGAGAAAATCAATAGGTGTGCCACATCACAGGTCAAAATGATAAGAGGTCATTGCCCTTCTGTGACTAAAACAAATACCCCCGTAAAGCACAAAGAGATTCTGAAATTCCAAAACTAATTAAACTATCAACAAATCTGATTTTTCACCCCACCATCTTAACAAAAAGATATTAAAGGCAAAGAGAAGTTCGATAAGTTTTATTATACTGAAGAATTAAATAAATGAGTTTAACTTTTATTATAAAACTACAGGAAAGGGTAAGGAAATAAAGAATAGAGTCATTCCTTCAAGCCTGGCTATGTTTCTCACAACGAAGTAAAAAATGTACATCAACCCAAAAGACAAAGCCACTTGATGTCTGTTGCATACGGATAACGAGAGACAGATTTGAAAAAGCTATGCAAAGTTTCTATAATGCTGACATTACAGTTTGAGACAGTAAGCCCATGTGCAAACTGCTGCGGCCTAAGTCAAGTAGCAAGCTAGAGGCTAAAAGTGGAAAAGTTTGCCATGCCAGGTTAAGTCTATATTTCTATGCAATATTCAGACACTGATATAATTTATCGCTGCATAAACTACTTGGTAAATTTAAGTAATAGAATTGAATTGCATATGAAAGTTGTCTAATATATAAATTGTTTACCTACATTTACCCAAAACTCAAAATAAGTTAATAAAAAGCCTCAACATCATTATTGTGGCTACTTTCCACATCAAGCAGTGTTAAATTACTTACTTTTCAATATAAAGCTGAATAAAATACTTAACTTATTGAAAAAAGAGAAACAACGCAAACCTTGCAATCACCGAATTACAGTCAAAGGGGAGGTAACATACCGTGATTTGTCATACCAGGTAGCAAGCTCTAATTTACATCTAAATGGTTCTATTCTATCACTTTATAGTTAGGGCAGAGCAATGATGCCTATATAAATAGCTTTTGTTTCAAATCTGAAGACCATATTTCTAATATGAAGCTCTTTTTCATATATTCACATCAACAGATCTGAAAATATCCATTGAGAGAGAGGATAGTACATTACGCATGTGTGTTGAATATCAGCTAGGTAAATCTGCAGTGTTAAAAACAAAATTAAACAAGAACACTCAGAAAGTGGAATCAGTGAATCGAAAGACAAAATGCAGCTTACCAAAGAATATAATCTTTAAGAGAAACTTCAATGGCAGGGTTCATAGTGCTGTCCATAACTGCAACCATGGAGATGGAGAATCTCGGGTTAAGCTGTTTCAATCTATCGGTTGTCCGATTTCAGCTTGCAGTTCTGTGGCACAAAATCTGAAAAGAAAGAAATATATATCTTTACAAACTATGAGAAATATTAAGAAGAAAAGAATTATAACAAAGGCAAATTAATGTGTGCTATGGCTAAAAACCCCTAAGCAAAATATGATCATTCTTACCATTAACCCCCTCCATTTTAGTACATTTCACAGTCCTTGCATTTTACCATGCTCTCTGCTGTGATCTACTGAATGTGTCTCTAAAGTTAAATGATCAGTATTGATACAAAGGTGATTGTGACATAAGTAGTTTACAGATAAAATCTCTCCCCAACCCCCTTTTTTGGGAATTGTTGCATATTATAAATAGTATTTAACTATATAAGCCAATCTGTGGGAACCAACATATGAAATTTTGCCATCAGGCCATACAAGTCTCTTTTTCCCATAGCCTGAGCTATCGACTGCCCCTGTCCAGTGTATACAACCCTTCCCAACTGTGTTTTGTATAGAATTGTTTAAAAAAATCACATGCAAATCACGAGAAAAGTCTCCATTATGATTGTCATATGCAAAAACCGCCAAAATGATACCCTGGATGAACGTGGTAAACATGGAAACAACAGGCTCCTATTATGGTATAGGTCGCATATAGGAGTCACGGTATTAATTCAACTCCCATAGTAAACATATGGAAACACCATCATATTTAAGATTCAATAACGTAAAATTTCTGGGTACTGATGATCAAACCTATATTTCTCCATATACAACTATCCTTGGTGAAAGCTTCTGTGTGGAGAACACCATATGAGCTGCGGCATTTTTTTGACCTACATGTGCATGAAGCACATGTTATTGATTCTGCACAAAGCGAATCAAGTGCTACTTTCATTATTGAGTAATTCTAAGTCAAGTCTTTAAAATTACTAAGATTGCATCAAAAGAAATTTGTCTATATTTTTTAAATTACACATAGAATAAGCTTTCAAAAGATATTTTTACTAAAATTTTACTTTTCATTATTAACCAATTATGGACAACCAAACTCGTATATACTCTATTATTTCTTCACCCATCTCTAGACTGGTTCACAGTTCTTCCATATAATTAGTACTGTTTGTCCTTCTAGTGTCACGTCGTCTGCGTCCAATATTGTAGAATGAATTCACAGGTGAAGTCCGTCGGGACCAAAATAAGTTTTTAAATATATGTGGCATCAATATCTTTAAAGAAACATTTCCCTGTTCCATAAAGTTAGGAGGAGTATTCAATATTTCCAGATTTACTGTCAGAGATTGCGAATTATGCATTTTTCAAAGTTACGTTTCTTAGTGTTTTTGGGTACAAGTCTTTGAGGACCGCTCTTCATGCCAGAAGCATACCAGTTGATTGTTGAATGTAAATAACAATTAACTATTTTCACAAATAAAAATGTTATCCAGCTTTTATTATCTACTGTGTAGCATTAAGTAATGAGCCGTTACAAAATTCGTGAAAGTGCAAGTAGTGTAATCATAATCTATTGATAAGCTTTTAAAAAGAAAAGAGAATGAAGATTAATTGATAAACTCCACAATAATATTATGCTATCTGTTAATGTTGTAGCCAAATAATTTGTTCTTGTTGAAGAAATTTTGTAACGGCTAATGATTGCCAATTACTTTCTTCAACCATTACGGAAACAGTTATATTAAGAGCGTTGCCTTAAACATTATGGCAGCATGAAGTATAAGGAAAGTGACTGGCAATCAATCGCTACAATTTTACTCTTTTTCGCGCAACGAGAATAATCAGCCATCTTAATAATATTTATTCCACATGAAAACTGTAAAATTTAATAGTTACAAATGATATGCAAAATTAAAAAAAAGTAAATAAAAAATGGAAGAGATGGAAAAACACAAAATCGTATCTTTTTGCCGATGCCAGGAATGCGAACATAAACATCAACGTGATCGTAGATATTTGAAACCCTATCATCAAACATTGGGAGCCATTGATAATTAAAATTGTAATGTAATGAATAGATGCAACGCAAATTTATAGAATCTTTAAGAAAATTTTCAAAATAGGTTAATGAAAAACACGAAAAAATGTGTTATGGTTTATGATTTAGATAAAAGTCTGAAAATAAGGAAATTTCTTATATTGCTTTCGTAGATAGGGCGTCGTATGCGTTGACACGATATATCAGCAAATGCGTTAGCCTTGATCTCTGTTTTGTATGTTCCCTGCGTTACAGCTATACGAAGTCAGGTGAAGGCCGACGCAATATTGTAACTTGATAAAATAAATGGTTTGATATGGAGAGATCTAGTTGATTTAACCAAGGCATATTTATTCCTTTAATATTCTGTTAGTTAGGGACACAATGTGAACTTTACTAATACTTTCGAATTAACTATATCAGTTGTTATCATGTGTTCAAACGTAACCACCAATTCGGTTATATAATTGTTTTTACAAATACTTTTACTAGTAGGCGAACATGAAAGAAAAGAGTACACACAAGGATATTATGCTAATATTGCACATTTTATGCAGTGTCATCTCAAACATTGCCTCTCCAATAGATTTTTTTGATAATTGCACGTCAAATGTGATATGAAATGATGTACAACAGGCGAAATATAGCCAAAGATGAAAATATCACACTAAGACCAAAGCACCAACCATCTTCTATGAGGGGATGAGTCTCATGCTGTGGTCAATATGGATTATTTCTGACTGTCACATAAACAATTCCATTTGCAATTGATTCCTGAAACAAATAGCTTAGCAAGCACACAAAAATCCTCACAACTGAGGGTTGGAGCTGAAATTACCATCAAACACCTATTTTAAGGGATGGGGCCCCAGAATTACGTTAGGTGGAGTAAGGTTAGAATTTACTGTTATGCCACTCCTGAAACACTTTTCATTTATACTGATATATTATTTTACATACATTATATTCATTGTGTGTATTTAGGCAAGGCACATTACATGCCTCAACTTGATACAAATTTTAATGTACTGCTGTGGGTTTGTTAATTAAATAAAAGAAATTAAACATATAATACTATTAATGTTTTCCTTCATACAAACTGATATTTAAGTTATTTAACTTAATGCCATGAAGATTCGATCAAATATTTTGGGATGTACAGGTAGTTTTATTTAATTATCAATAATTTACCCAGAGAACTCAATCCACGCCCATTCCCCCAACCATCAGCATTAATAGAAGGGATAGTATTTTGGTTTCAATATTTGCAAACGAAATCTGTCATCTGTCAGTTCTGATGTTAAACGTATTAAGGAATTTATTGTAAATGGGATTACATGAGCCAGACAGAATGTACAATATTGGACCAACTGTCGTTACATTTATCCCCTCGTGAAATAGGGTTGATATTTCTATCCTAATGTTTGGCAAAGTCTGTGGTATCATGCACAACGAGATATCAATATCGATATAAAATTGATCTAGAAACTTATTGCAACTAGAATAATTTAGATGACGTGGAAGGAAGTGTGCAATATTTGCGAAACAATCGTTACTCTCACCTCCTTCGTAAAATGAGGGTTGTATTTTCGTCTTAATCTTGCACTATATTTAGGCTGTTGTACATCATCATTTCATATCAATTTCGACCTAAAATGATCAAAGAATTGATTGGAGAAGGAAGTTTTGAGATGACGTTGTATAAAATGTGCAAAAATAATATAATATCGGTGGGTGTACCCAGTGCCGGATTTAGGACAAAAGAGGTCACGTGCTAGTTACGTTATGAGGCCCCTTACTTGGGCCCTGAAGGAGGTAGGCCCTGTAGGCTTACACAAGTAGTCAGGAATGTATACTCAGAAAATTTAGGAGTAGTTACAATAACCCCAGAGTTTTGAAAAATTCATCGTAAATTTGTTTTTGCCAAGGAGATGCCCCTCCCCCTTCCCCGCAAACAGAAGCCCTGTGCTTAAGCACACTTAAGTGCACTGGTAAATCCGGCCCTTTGCGTACCCTTTTCCTTTATTTTCGCCTACTAGGAAAAATATTTTTAAAAAATGAATTTATGACCGAACTGATAGTTAAGCTTTAACACAAAAAAACAATTGTTATAGGTCAACTCGAAAGTATTAATAAAGTTCGCATTTGTTACTAACAAATATAATATTAAATACATAAAAAATACCGCAGTTAGATCAATTAGATCTCTCCGTATAAAGCCATTTGGTTTATGCCATGTACATCACCGTTTCTAACACCGTTTCACTGGTGACATTCAACATTCACAACAGTATGCTTATGCATGATTCCTCTGAATTCTAGCTGCACCTGTTGAGATAAATTGCTTTTAAGAATGCATGCTGAGATGCTAAACAGTTTTTCTGTGTGTCTATATTGAATGTGAATAATATTCGCACAAATAGGGGTGCAAACCTTGGCAACTACAGAAATGCAAGACAAGACAATACATTATGGTTACCATTTTGGTTCCATATTTAGTAAGTTAAGTCCAAAATATGCTACATTGTCATGACGTAAACAGTTCTCACATTAAGGTACAAACAGTTCTCACATTAAGGTACAAACAGTTATCACATTAAGGTACAAACAGTTATCACATTAAGGTACAAACAGTTCTCACATTAAGGTACAAAATACAGTTATCACATTAAGGTACAAAATGCAGTTATCACATTAAGGTACAAACAGTTCTCACATTAAGGTACAAACAGTTATCACATTAAGGTACAAACAGTTATCACATTAAGGTACAAACAGTTCTCACATTAAGGTACAAACAGTTATCACATTAAGGTACAAACAGTTATCACATTAAGGTACAAAATACAGTTATCACATTAAGGTACAAAATACAGTTATCACATTAAGGTACAAACAGTTCTCACATTAAGGTACAAAATACAGTTACTTCCCTCTCCTGAGATCATTACATTACATGATCTATGGAAAAAGGAAGGAAATATAATGCAGCTAATGCACAAAAAGTGTTTAAACATACACAAAGAAACAGAAAAGTATAATAGATGCGGCTAACTGCACCAGAAAAAAAATATCGGTTTTCCTCAAGGGGTCAGTGGCTAGTTTTTATCTACACATTTAATGCCGAAATCAGCGACCTAATACAAAAATCATAAAAAAGCAACTACACAAGTGAGATCAAGAAGGTCCATATTTTTAAATACTTACTTTAAGACAAAGCATAAGAATATTATCCACTTGACCAGAGAAGTCAATGGCAGTTCATATCAGAAGAAGTTTATGCACCCAACCACAAATTTATACCTTCAATTTTCATGCCCGAAGGATACTTTTGAGACCATGTGATGCTCACAGTGCAAACACAAGCCATTTTCCTAATTGGCAATGCTGCAAAACAGGCAAATACAATTGGAAATAGTTGTCATCCAAGCCGTTTTAGAAATATTCTACTTGCCTAAAACCCATGTGTTTACTGCTATGGGAGGCTAGTTATTCTTTCTAGCGGACTGTTGGTATTTCACTATCAACATACTGCAGATTAACTATGGAATGTGTACATGCCTGACATCAAGTTTAAGAACAGCACAAGCCCGATACACTTAGTTCACAAATTTAAATCATATCTTTAATAAGTAAATAATACTAGCTGAAAAAATTACACCATAAGCCTTCAGTTAAAAAATGTGAGTCACAAATTTCAAAACTGTACCCTGCCACCTTATTAAGTAATAATATAGCGTTCGGCATTCACCCGACTTTGTAAAGTGGAGTGCATACGAAACATTTAACCAGACTTCACAGGCATATACTAAATCTTCACCTTTAAATCGATATATATGTTTAAGAAAGACACATGCACCGGTAGGATAAGTGTCGACTGATACGGTTATGGGCGATGAATAAAGTAAGTATTTGTGAGATATTTGTTTTGAATTCTTACAAAGATACGTTGTAAATGTTATGTGTTGTGTGGTGTGTACACGTGCCAACTTGTAAAATCTATGTTCCAATAGTTGCATATCGTACACAATGGAGGTAATTAGATCTTAATTGTCAAAGTGCAGAACGATTAGTCAAGTATGACAGTGTAGAGTATTAGATTTTAATTAGTTAAGACAGTGTTGAGTAATTACATATTAGTCAAGTATGACAGTGTAATCAGCTATGATAGTGTAATTAAATTTTGATCGTTTATGAGATTGTAGAGTAATTAGATATTAGTTAAGTATGACACCATAGAGTAATCAGATCTTAGTTAAGAAAAGTGATCACTATTTCTGTCATTAAACAGCTTTTGATTTCTTCGACTAAGATGTTAGACCTAAAAAAGGAAATCAAATGACGTCATGATATTAAGATGTGTTAGACATGAAAAATAAATTACTTATACAACTCAGTACATACGGTTGGAATTAAAACAATTAAAACCTCTTTTTTAATTGATAGGTTCTGTATATAATTTGTGTCCGAGACACAGGTGGAAGAACAATGGATTTTTTTAAAATCTCAGCTACTCTGTTACTGCACCTGAACGTTAGAGACTCTTGATAGGTTTGCATATATATATATATATATATATATATATATATATATATATATATATATATATATATATATATATAATTGCACAGAATAAGCTCAGACGTGTGCTCGTCGATGTGCAGAATTATATCTGACACAAAAGATTGACTAAAACATAATTAAACTAAAAGGTCAAAGATAAGTGGAATAATGAAATTGAAACGTTACAGAAACGATATAAATTTATTTGACATCGGACAGATTATTTTGTTGTGACAAGCAGAATCTTCGCTTACAAATATTTTATACATATTTCGAGTTTACTTTTTGAATGTTTAATTTATTGGTAACGTTCTGATATTTTGCTTGGGTCGAGACCTGGGCTCATTCTAAAATTAATATAAATAGTTTTACTTTTTAAATATGGTGAGAATTATGAAAATCTTATCGGCTATATGGAATGAGGATTGAAACGTGATTGGAATCAGGATGATTACAGGCATAGAAGCTGTATATGAATAATACACCACTCACCTACAGAATACTTACTTTTATGTCAGTTATGGCTGGTAATATGGCTAAATAATATTAATATATCATTCGGGTCTAGTTGATTTCATTTTACTCACAGCTGAATATGATGAACATGTTTTCAGTCGATGAACGTATTTGAAATGAAACAAAGAAAGATAATATTTGTCCAAACGTCATGTCCTCACTCTCACAAAACCTCATACTATCTTATCTATGCTGAAGAGTAATCAAATCAACAATGCATTAAATTGTTTTATGGAGAATGTTATAATAGTCAAAGACAAGGAGGGTAGATCACAATAATGTTAATAAGAGATGACTGGGTTTCATCCAAAATACTCAACCCCGATATGAGGTCTACTGAGCATCAGCAGAGCACCGACCGCTACATACATTTACACGCATCATAATCAATGATGCGATCGATAATGTGGAATATATGCAAACATTGCTATTACTACATACTTTATTTGGCTATTTCTACTACATTCTACTGTATCTGTGCTTAGACTGACAGGAGTAACACTCGTCCTTATTATCAACAATGGAAAAGCATGAGTTTGTGAGAAAGTATGAAATATTCTTCTGTGTAGGACAAAATCAAGGTTAAACATCTTCGTTATTTGGTTTTAATATATCTCGGAACATTGTAGCAACCTAAAAGATGTTCTTTGGTACTCTGTATCACACTATAAGACATTCCTTGGTACACTGTACCACACTATGAAATATACCTTGGTACACTGTGCCAGAATATGAGATATATCTTGGTAGACTATGCAACACTTCGATATATACAGGCCATGCTGCCCTTTTGTGTGTATGTGTGTGCGATTTGATATTTTAATATAGCTTTAATAATTTTCATCCATATCTCTATTATGTCTGCAGTGTGGCAGCTTATAGTGATGTTTAGGACATAACATACATTTAGTATGATGTCCCATCCAGTTTAAATATCCTGACACCAGGCCGACCAGTCCTAACACTAACCTCTTCATGCTGAGCACCCAGCAACGTAGTTTCTACTACCATTTTTACAAGTCCTTAGTATGACTCAACCGTGATTTCAACCGGAAACCTCCCTCCCATGACGACTTTGATCCAAATTTAAAACCTTATTCCGTACTCTCTGCGCAACACGTCTGCATATCTATGCACACCATGAGTCGTTAAGTTTACCTGTACAATCTTACTTCACAGTTACATGAAGGCACAGGCAAGTTTGTAATATTTCTATGTGGACAATGGAGCGCAATACCAACGTATGTAACATGCAGTTTGATAATGACTTGTCTTATCTGATTCAGTGAACATTGTTGGTTATGAGTGACATTCTAAATTGAAACAATATACCTCAATATTCGATTGGTAATACAATATTCGACTATGCATACTCAATTTGTAATTGCGTGTTTTACTTGTAACGTCATACTTTATTGTCACAGTCATAGCTCATGTAGCCATGGTACATACCGTAAACAACCGTGTAATCGCTCAGTCGAGGTGAAACGTTTTTTTTTTTTTTTTTATAGTAGACGATAACAAACGTGAACTGTCAGCATAAACTTTGGCGATTCTTCCTTTTGCGGGCTTACAGTTGAAGTAAATGTTTTTAAGGAGTTAACGCTAGCTCAGAATGAACGTGCAAATGCAATAATTTCCTTTTTGAGGAATGCAGAGTTGAAACGACGCCTTCATACACGTTGTGTAGAATCGATATATACCGGATTCGCTAGCCATATGTTGTATCATATTTGGATAATGAAAAATTGTGCATAAGTGAACGGATGATTATGCCATCGACGGTGCTATAGGTTAATCGCATTGATCTCAAATTTCAATCAGACCTACTCTCAAAGCTGTCGGACTTAGTGTCAAAGTTAATCCATACACTCTGTGTTGATATTACCTGTTTCAGCCAAGAATGGAGATGCGCAGACGAATCAACCGCTTCGTAGTACTACACTTCGCAAAGCCAGTATGTGCCAATGCTTAAACAAATGAACAGGTCTATCATTTGTGTGCGAGTGGAATTTACTGTACTCAAAGAAACTCTTCTGAAATAGATGATAGGTTTGAAATATTCAGCCAATCAATCAGGTAATTTTGTTTGTGTATCAAAAGAGTTAAAATAAAGATTAGCATCAGTCAGATTACAATTAGTAGCTTGGAGCATCCTGTTCATATGAACACAGCTTGAGAAGCTCAAACATTTTGAATACCAGTGCCATTCAAAATGGGCCAAAAAAGATACAGTCGTTTTCTTCATGTACATTAGCAAGTACGTTTCACAGCTCTAATGAACAAAGATGTTATGGGTACATATTCAACGAAAGACCAAATATGTCTCTTGGCTTTGTTCCTGCCACAGCCAATCCGAGTTTAAACGCAGACAACATAAATTATAGATCCATTTGTAGTACCTAGAAATAACCCGAACTGTTTAATTCCTAGATTTACAGTTAAGGTCTCACCGGACAGTTGTTTTGCCAAATTTTCATCCGACAATGACCTATTGCAGAAAAATGATCAATATTTTACAATAAAGATACAAATAAAAACTAATGATTTTTGTTTAAATGATGCTTGTAAGATTCTGACTAAGGTATTAAGGTTAATTCCTTATGCAACTGGTGGTTTTGATACTGAACCGATACTACCACCAACCCCTCTTTTACATTCATTTTGACAGAAAAGATCTATTTTCAACCTGTTCCTGTGAGAAGCAGGCTCACAGAGTCAGTATGTACCTTATTGATCTTGAAAGTTTACTAGTACTGTAACAAATTAACAAACTTTACATCACCCCTCAACCATGTAGATTTTTTAGATATTTACCTCTGAAGTATACACATGTAAATACGTAAGCCAAGTCGGATGCACATTTGCAGACTAAGTTACGCATTTAATCTCCAGTGCTAGTCTAACTGTGACAGGCAGTCACCAACAAGGCAACCCATTTACAAGCCTAACTCAAAGTAAATGTAAACCACATTACAGATTTAGCTTATGTATGAGTTTATAATTGCTAGGGTTGTGATAATCAGGCTCATGCCTTCTACCTTAAAAATTAAGGGGGTGTCAAAATACGAAACTATCCAGTGAGACCTAAGCAGTCACTGGTCAAGATACATGTACTCTTAAACATAGAAATATTGATTTAGAAAAGGAATATTGCTCCGTTTGCAGTGCCTAACAGTGTACAGGGCCTAAATGGTCTATTCCATTAAAGTTTATTTATAATGTCATGGACAAACTACTGAATTATTCTCTGAGTATATTGAAAAAAACTGCAACAAAATTTCAGTACGTACAGAGCATGTTTCCGTTATTCTTACAGGTGATTTTAACTCCAATCCCAGAATGCATTATCTGACACAGTAAATAACAAAATGCGTACGTGTTAGTTAGCAACATATTTAATTTCTTTGAATAATGTCGACTATTGTAACCCAATATCACTTTTCCTATTTTGGTATGAGTATGTCTGTAATTATTCACATCGTTAATGACATGTCCAGAATTGATATAGTTAAAAAGACAACGTGCATTTATCACTGTGTACTGTCTTGTTGTAAATAACATACCTATGTTGTTTAGCATTTCATCTTTACACTTTGAGTGAATCGAACGTTAATCATTTAAAGGTCAGTGGTGGGATGGCTCCGAGAAACGTTCATTATGTGTGGGAATTAGATAATATAATATGGGTTATTTCGTCATAAATCCGAACAACGGAAAGCAAGGAGACTTTTAAGGTGGCAACAGTGGTATTGATCTCACAATGTCCTTCCTGTTTTGAAAAGTTCAAACCTTTGTTTTTACATATTCTGGGATTAAGTTTAACTGCTTTTGCCCAAAACCATAGTTAAAAGAATGAAAGTGTGGATAAAAAAGTTAGAAAATTAACTGTGAAGTGAAAACCATCAAGGTTTGTAAAATTTTACAATAATTTATTTCCCTAGAATATAAAACGAAAAATTTGAAAAGAACTTGCCGTATTGTGATTTAGATCCTAAATCGTTCTAAAAGCTCTAACACCAGTCCAAACATAAAAAGTTCTGAATGAATACCAGTGGTGTTCTTAATAAATTCTGATTTTGAATGTGTTGATGTGCCAGTAGACTCGAACGTGTCAGTATGCCAACAGGCTTGAAGTATATCAATCATATAACCCCAAATGTCTTTACCTTAATTCACATTAATTCCAAAATTGGAAAAGTCAGAAAATGTTGTTGTTGAGCACATGGGAATTCCAAAGAATAATTTAAATAAATAAATCTTCTCAAATTAATACTGAACGCAAAAGTAAGATATAAATTCCACTTGGGATGTTAAGGTAGGAATGTGTAATTCTCATATAATCAACCTTTTCTTAGAAAACGTAAGACGCAATTTTAGAACCAAAAAGTGTCAAAAGTTCATTTTCAGATAGTTCTAAGTCATGAAACAATCTTATATTGATCAAAATTTTCTTGTCATCTTAATGGTAATTTTCATGAAACTGTAATTAAAATTATTCGTGAACATTTTAAGGTCAGAATCAAGGCCGTATCCTCAACTCAGATTGAAGTAAACATGTTGACAATAATTATCTTAAAAATAACCTATAATGATAGACAATATTATTCAATATTAGCTTAGTATTATGATGTTTACAAGAAAACATGCCCCATGTCAGGTAGTCGTTTACAGTCTATAACCATGAGCAAAAATGTAAACACACACTACAGATTGAATATATATATATATATATATATATATATATATATATATATATATATATATATATATATATATATATATATATATATAAAGAATACAAATCATATGGCGAATAACAACCCTCTCAAGCGTACTGGATCTACCAAGGGATCACGTTTGTCAGGGATTAATTAAAATAGATGCAATAAACTGACGACGAACAGTACGAAACTAGTAACTAACTAGCCTAAGCGCTTTCGACTCTTAATGAGTCTTTTTCAAAGGCAAATACAAGACATAGTTACGACAAACAAATAAACACAAAAACGTTGCGCCTGTAAACCTCTACATTTCTATCTTCACATGTGCTAAAACTATAAATACAACCAGCTTGTATAGACTAGTTGCGGAAACTGAAAACGTTGTATAATTCCCTAAAAGTCTACAAGCCAAAGCGACATCTATTTTTATTTTGTGTACATATGTAACGCAGATTATATCCCGGATATTTGGTTCTATACCGTTTATTCTTGTAGTAAAAATTGAAGGATAAGAAGATTTAGAAAGTGTTAAATTCTACTAGTGCATAGTTTTCATTTTCTAGTCTTCTTGGTTTAGACCGCTTGGTTTCAATGTTCTAAGGCGGCGTATCCAGTATGATTCCTTTTCCTTCCTGGTTTCGGAACTCCAGCTGTGGTTGTTGGCAATAGCGATAAGTATTATATCACTGAAAGTGTGGCCAGGGGAGGAGAAGTGTTCTGCGACCGGGCTTCTGTACAGCTTTTTTGTCATCCAATCAGATCTATGAAGGTTCATCCTTATGTGTAGCTTTTCAGTTTCTCCCACGTACTGAAGGCCACAGATCTTACATGTGATGAGATAAATCACATTCTCTGATTTGCACGTTTTGTTTGGACCATGTATGTTTAGTTTTTCTTTAGTCACTGTGCTAGTGAATGTCTTGGTCTCTATCATATGTTGACAGGTTTTGCATCTTTTATCGCCACAGGGTCCAGATTGACTAGGTTGGTTTTGACTAGCGATTGTTGTTAGCTTGGCCCTGACTAGGATGTCCTTTAGGTTTTTTGGTCTCCGGTAAGCTACTACAGGTTTGTTCGGAAGTATTAGGTTTAGTATGTCTGACGATTGCACGGTTGGCCAGTGGTTTGCGATGATTTTACCTACTTTGGGATTGTCTGGGTGATAGGTCAGAATAAATGGTATCCTATCAACCTTTTCTTTCTGTCCATATCTGAGTAGGTCATCGCGGTTTGTTTGTTTGGCCCTTTGGATTGCCTCCGCAATCAGGTCTTTGTCGTAGCCTCGGTAAATTAAATGTTTAGCCAGCTCTTCAGACCTTTCTAGGAATCTTTCATCGTCGGAGCAAATTCTGCGTATCCTCAGTGCCTGGCTATATGGAATGTTCTTAATGCAGTGTTTTGGATGACAGCTGGTTGGGAGAAGATACTGGTGTTATAGAACCAAATATCCGGGATATAATCTGCGTTACATATGTACACAAAATAAAAATAGATGTCGCTTTGGCTTGTAGACTTTTAGGGAATTATACAACGTTTTCAGTTTCCGCAACTAGTCTATACAAGCTGGTTGTATTTATAGTTTTAGCACATGTGAAGATAGAAATGTAGAGGTTTACAGGCGCAACGTTTTTGTGTTTATTTGTTTGTCGTAACTATGTCTTGTATTTGCCTTTGAAAAAGACTCATTAAGAGTCGAAAGCGCTTAGGCTAGTTAGTTACTAGTTTCGTACTGTTCGTCGTCAGTTTATTGCATATATATATATATATATATATATATATATATATATATATATATATATATATATATATATATAATTTAAAATCTGTTGACTTGTAATAAGAAAAATTGTAATTGATGCACGTAATTTGTTAAATGGAAAACATGTACTTGGGTGGAAATGCACACTAGAAATGTGGAAATTATATTATCTTAAATACCATTGAATTTAGTTCTAACAAGGGACTCTTGCCTACTAATAGATCAGGATAGGTTAGAAACCAGGTAATTTCTAACGTTCATATTTGCATTTGCGAAAGTGTCGCATACTAGATCTATCGCTGCGTTTTAAAAGGTATCATATTGTACACAGACTACTTATAGTGAGGAATAACTATACCTGGGCATACTTGCCTTAATAGTCAATTATGTTTTGCTTCTAACTTAAATTGTCATCCGATTTGGGCTATTCTTGACAACATGCATATATCTTGCAAATATTGTTTCAACTAACTGTTGGGATTTTTTCTGGGTGCTAAAGTAATTCTTTTGTCTATCATACAACACACAGAAAAGAGCCAGGGATACCTTGGTGGAGCTGTTTTAATGTTGCATAATTTATCTTAGTTTCTCTGTCATTTTTTGCATGTAGTCATTAAATTTTATGGATTTGTCTTGAACGGGTTCGCATAACAACGACAAACTTTAACGTCATTGCTGGAATGTAAAAGGAAGGGTACAATATGCTAATAATGGCACAGTGCTTGTGAAAACGCCACGTAGAACCTACATGAGACTAGCATAAACATTCTCTTTTCTCATAGTGTCTTTCTGTGTACTAAAGCACAGAAAGATACAATGTGACTTGGAGATTCAGTCGTAGATTTGCACCAATAGTTCTGTCTGAGTGTATAAGGTAGACTCTTTCGACAGCTGTCATTTCTTTCGGTTAGATCTTTAGACATATTTCAAGCACACAGTGAAATACAAAATGTTTGTATTCATTCTTTATCAAACTTCCAACCTCTAAGATGTTTGGTGAAGGACTATAGAATATAAACGTGTCAATTGAATGTAACTTCTAGTTGCACAGCTGCATATCCTCTATCCCGTCTACAACAAATAGTCTTTTCCTTTGAAGTTTATTTACAATATTATGAACATACTACTGAGTTATTCTCTAAATATATTGAAAACAAAACTGCAACACAATTTCGGTATGTACACAGAACATGGTTCTGTTGTTCTTATGGGTGATTTTAACTCCAATCCCAGTATGCATTATCTGACACAGGAAATAATGTACTGCGTTCCTTCCGTTAGCTACACTTCAATTTCTTTGAATAATGTTGACGTTTGTAATTCTCTATTCACATGTTTTCTATTATGGGGTGAGACTATCTTTAATAGATCATGACATTAATGATAAGTCCGAATGTATATGATCAAAAAAGACTGTTCATCTATGGCTGTGCACTGTCTTGTTCTAAACAACATACACATATTTGGACGTTTAGAATTACACTTTTACACTATGAGTGATTCGAACGTCAATCATTCAAAAGTCAGTGGAGGTATTGGTCTGGGGAACGTTCAGTATGTGCTGGAATTAGATAGTAAAGTCTGGTGTCTTTCGTCATAAATCCGAACAACGAGAAGTACATAAATTTGTTGCATGTCAAAAGCTTTGTTTTATCTTAAAACGTCTTTCCTGTTTGTGAAAATTCAAGCCCTTTTTGAAACTCTTTTAAAATTAAATTTAAAGGCATTTTCCAAAAACCATCGCTAAAAGAAGTCAAGTGTGGATACATAAAAGAGAAAATTAATTTTGTAGTTAAAACCATCAAGTTTTATAACATTCAACAAATAATGTATTACTCTAGAATATAAAATGAAAACTTTGAAGAAACTTGCATCATCGTAATTTAAGGCCCCAAATAGTTGTAAATGTTCAATCACAAGTCCAAACGTATTGAGTTCCGAATAAATACCAGTTGTGTTCTTAATGAATTCCGATTTTGAACGTGCTAATGTGCCTCGAATGTGTCAGACTTGAAGCATAGCAGTCATGAAATCCAAAACGTTCTTTCTTATATTCACAGTAATCACCAAATAGTAAGTCAGAAAATATTGTTCTTGAGCACTTGGTAATTTCAAGGAATGATGTAATGAATAAATGTTCTCAAATTAACACTGAACACAAAAGTAAGACAATTCCACTTCGGATGTTAAGATAGGAATGAGTAATTCTAATATAATCAACCTTAATTAAAAAAACCTAAGACAATTTGAGAAACAATAAAACTTGTCAAAAGTTCATTTTTAGATAATTCTAAGTGTTAAGCAATCTTACATAGATCCCTATTTCCCTGTCATCTTAATTAAAATTTCCATCAACCTGTCAACCAATGTTTTCGTGAAAATTTAAGGCCTGAATCAATCCTAAACTTAAGAACTAAAGTAAACATGTATAGAATTAATAATTATCTTAAAAAACCTGTAATGATAGACAATATTAGTTAATATTAGCTGTGCATTATGCCGTTACAAGAAAACATGCCACCTCTCAGGTAGGCCTTTGCAGTCTAATATCATGAGCACAAAATATAAACACACATTACAAATTGATTACAACGGGATCACGTGTGTCAGGGATTGATTAAGATAGATGCAATAAACTGACGACGAACAGTGCAAAACTAGTAACTAACCAGCCTGAGCGTTTTCGATTCTTAATGAATCTTTTTCAAAGGCAAATACAAAACATATACAAAGCAAACAAATAAACACAGAAACGTATTGTTTGTAAAACCCTTCCTGGCTGTCTCCACATGAGTTAAACCTATAAGTACATTTTCTCAACCAGCATGTATAGATTTATTGTTATCCAATACACCATATAATCTCATTGTAATAACAAATGATCTGCAAGAGGCACATATCTGGATGTATGCACTTTAATTTAGCAAAATATTACTGTCATCATGATTATTCTTATGTATGGTAATATGTTTTAATTTAGTACTGTAACAGAGTGAGATATTGTATGATCGCCTGATATCACATCCTAATGTACCAAGCTACTTAATAATTGTTAACTAAAATTCTTAAAAATTAACTACAAACGTTCAAACAGATGAATTAAATTATGTTTTCATAATTGACATCATAGTTGATGTCCCACATATGCAAATGTTCATCCTAGTTTTGCAAATCAGAATGTCACATTGAGTTTATGATATGGGATCTATTGGTACCTATATTTAATCTGCGAGGGACATAATTCATTGTATTCACTTGCAATATCAAAACCTGTTGTTTCCATCATGACTAAGATTACATATGGTAGTTTCTTTTAGCTTAATTCATTCTCACTTATTTTCTCTGTATAAAAAACGTTTTGCTATATTGATATGTTCCAATTCCTGTACCAATGACTAAAAGTCCCCATTCCCACATTACCATAAACTTCATGATGCCTTATGTACGTTACTAGAGATTTAGCCAGTAGATGATTCAATAAACGTCTAGAAACCTCGTATATATTTTGGATGAAATATCACTTTAATACATGCTCATTGCTTTACATTTCTGTATGTCACTATATCAAGTTTAATATTTGTTCCTGTGCTTACACACTTAATGTCATTTTTAAATCTCCATATCTAGCACACATTAAAATCATTTACCTATATCTTACTGTTGCATATGATTAAGTGAACATGCATCTTTTCAGGTCTAGCCTGGTATCTGGAACAAGGTGGTAGAGTTAGAATAACTCGGAAGCTCTTCAGTAGTAGGGTGGTGATAACAGGGTATCATGTACAATGTACTTAAGCGACTAGGATTAGTTCATATTACCACACTGATATATAGCATATCAAAATACACTCCTTAGGTCTTCTTGCGACAGACCAGTACCATTGTTCAGTACGGTAGAGCCTCCTTGGAGTTGTATTTTCTTAATACATTCTCATCCTTTTGTGGTTATCGACATTGAAATGCAATGCATTTTACCATAAATATGGTACTAGTACCATCAACATTTTTAACTTGAGTGCGACATTTTATTTAGACTAACAACTCGCTGCGTACCTGGCACATTAAATATGGAACATAACATTTGCCACTGATTCTTTAGTATGTATACCTATATGCATTTGAATAGGCATATTGCAATTTGTTGAAAAATTACTGTTAGCTATAATGCTTCATTACCCCTGTGTAAAATGCTGTACGTTTTACAGACCTAAGTTACCATTAATTTAAATTCACTTCATTGCTGTCTAAAATAGGTCGTTTTGTGTTTTAAACTTGTATGATAATTTAAGTTTTCATTCGAATGTAGTTTTCTGAGTTTAAAAGTTTATTTTTATTTCTATTAAAATTTAATTTATTATTGTTTGTATATTTCGGAAATTATTCCGACAGAACTGATATTGTATTGCAATTAAGCTTTTACTGCATTGAAAATTAACAGTAATTAATAATGATATAACAAATTTAGTTTTGGTTTTGTCAAGAGTACTTGCCCGAAACTTGCACTTTGTGCACCACCAGCACAAAAACTTACTGACAGCCTTCGCACACCTTGTTTGCTATGAAATTCAAAAGGATTTCATGTATAAAGTTGAAATAGGTGTAGCATGCAGATATAAAAGGTTGATTAAAATTAGCAAAAAAATAATTTGGAATATTAGGAATCGGGTCGCAATTATTACTTTCGGTTAAGTACCCACTAATGTAGTCCCAATCTATTTTTATCATTTTTCCCTCTCTCCTCTTGGTGTCAATACAAGAGTTAGGTTTAGGCTTTCTTAGTATGGATTTAAAGACGTGATGATATGATGTTGTTTGTGTGTATTTCGGCCACAGTGCACAGTGTTTATTGAGGCGTTGATGATGATCCGTTAGTGAAATCTGTGACCCGTTGCACGGTGCTTTGTTTATAGTCCAACCCTTCGGAAATGCAGGATAACCTGTCAAGAACTTTACAATGAGTTTATCTTAGAAATTAGTTCATAAGATATGATTTA
Source organism: Potamilus streckersoni (assembly GCA_016746295.1). NCBI lineage: Eukaryota > Metazoa > Mollusca > Bivalvia > Unionida > Unionidae > Potamilus > Potamilus streckersoni. The sequence goes on along the minus strand of JAEAOA010002253.1, from coordinate 787,144 downwards.
TTATCATTTGGACACAATGGAAAGTTCAGTACTGAGAAACAAATGTAGAGAATATACATTAAAATTAATTGTGATATGAGACTATATATTTTGTTTGTTATATCAAAATGCCGAGTCGGATATCGAACACTTTACAGAAAATGTTTCAGATTGTCAAAAGCAACAAGAAGGAAATTATGAAAAAATACGTTGACGCTAATCGTAATTTATATTGGAAATTAGTCATTTCACGACAACTGAGACGTAGAAAGCCCCTTGACATGAAAAATATAATGGTTCAATTGACAGCATATTTGAAACATTGCATTCCTTATCGAATTTAGAGAAGGAATATAAGATGTACGAGTCAATAAATATGTTAAGATGTGAAGGAAATAGCCGTAAGTAGAGATCTCAATTCAGTAAATTAACTTTAAATTATATTTTGAGATATTTGTTTCGAAAGGCCACAGGGTTTGATAACATAAATTATGAAATATGGTGGTACTACGATCAGATTATTTTCATTTGTTTTTTTAGGATTTAAGGTTAGCGCTTCGGCACGTTTCAGACAAATTAAACGAAGTCCTAATGGTTAAGTGAAGAACTTGTGTGAAACTAGTGTCTTACCTCGCGCATTGTATTGTTGTGAATCCTGTTGTAGTCATATCTCATATTAAAGACATGTCTTCCTTTTGTGCATTAAGCACATACCAAGATTATTATGAAGTGATGTTGCGCAGAGTTTACTGGACCATCTATCCATTGAAGCCTACATAGATAGGAATACACTGTGTTTCCTCGGGTAACATTTGTAGCTTGTTGCAGTATTTTTTGGGAAACAAAATAAGTTTTATCTGCCATTACAACATTAAAAATGCACGATTCAAAATAAAATTTCAAGAGTCAAAATAAAACAAACTATACAATATGGGAAGAAGTTAGATAAGTTTCAGCCTCTCTTGGGTCATGAGTTGTTGATTTTTTTTACTCAACTTGTTTTATTTGTGGACAAGACTGTCGTTACTCGGTATCAAACGTTTATACTTATGTTCTTAATCATTACATATCTGCATGTAGTTTCCATTCATCAAACCGTCATATGTTCTGGTGTCGTATTATTGATAAATTCGGTATGCATGTCTACATGGCTTTATATTTATTTTCCGTCATTAATTTTATCAATGCTCTTTTGGTAATAAACATTGCTTTACTTTTTCTTATTAGTAGGTATACAAATATGCATTTCTATCTTCTGTTGGGCGCCTGGTAGCCAAGTAGTCCACCTTTCTCACCTTTGCAGCTCCTTCAGATCTTAGTCTATCCCCATGGGTTTGAGACTTGTCTCATTATACGTGGGTTTGTGAGAAAGCTTGCCAGAAGCTATCCGTTGGTCAGTATTTCTTTTCGGGGTCTTCCTCAACCAAATATAATAGCTGCACAAAACCACAAATCTATTTCTCTGTATCTCGTTTGTTGCTGGACAAATTAATGTACAAGAAACGTTGGACCGTTCGACTTACTGCTGTCTAATGTACTTTGATGTTTTTAATTAAACTTTCTGCTGTGAGCTTGCTGATGTTATATTGTGTAATTTTATCCTTTGATTCATTCTGCATCATCAAATTGTAGACAAAAGAAGCGATTATAAATAATTAACATAGTTAGTTGTATACATGCTCTCTCTTTTTTCCTGCTGGATGTACAGCTTTCACCCAGAGTTGTTAAGAACAATATTGTATGTTTAAGATTTGAATATATTTTTCTCTAAAATTACTAATAAGTTTTAGTCTGTTCATTCTTTATGTTTTTGTATGACTGACTTTACTCCTTGTAACGCAGTGGAAATAAAGATATCAATCAATTTCAGATGTCCCTTAAATCAGTTTGACAACACAGTTAGCAACAGAAACACACAGATTCATCAATGTTAATACACAGATCTTTATCATTCCTTGTTGTCAATATTAAGTTACGCATGAATGATTATTGTATGTTACAAAACTGTATAGCAAAAACCTGGAAAATATTTATCCATGGATCCATCAGAAGGGAAAATGTTAATATGAACCTACGTTGGTGAGGAACACCTTAATATCTATCTAAAAAATGTCAGAGATAAATGTGTTCTCTTCTCGCCAGTTGGGATTAGAACATAAAACAAAAAGCCCAATTCTCTCTCTCTCTCTCTCTCTCTCTCTCTCTCTCTCTCTCTCTCTCTCTCTCTCTCTCTCTCTCTCTCTCTCTCTCTCTCTCATACACACATACACACACATACACACCTAATGACCTTTGACATGCTTAATTTGCGACTGGAGTAATTGTGAATATGTTCAAATTACAGGTTTTATGGATAATCACATTTACAAATATATTCAGCTTTATCCTTTTACATATGATTAACATGTTACGTATCCCAAACGAATATATATATATATATATATATATATATATATATATATATATATATATATATATATATATATATATATATATATATATATATATATATATATATATATATATATATATATATAAAGTTAAAACCTACTGACAAGTAATAATAAGATTTGTAATTGACGCAAACAACTTAATTAAATTAAAATCATATCTTTGGGTCTAAATACCCTCAAAAAGTAGAAATTTTGTTATCTTGAATTTCTTGAAATCTCTTTCTCACAAGAGGCTTTTGCCTACTAATGAATTAGGATAAGATAGATATTAGGTCATTTGTAATATGCACATTTGCATCTGCCAAAACTTAACATACTTCATCTATAGCCGCATTATAAAATGTATCGAATTGTACACAGAGTTCGTAAATTGAGGTGTGCCTGTATCTAGACGTACTTACCTTATTAGTCTATTATAATGTGCTTTTAACTCTAATTCATTGCCATCCTACCTGGCATATTCTTGATAACATGCATATATCTCGTAAATAGTGTTTTAACTAACTGTTGGACTTTTGTTTGTATTACTAAAATAATAAATACAAGTTTTGTCAAATGTAAAAAAGAATTTAATCTCAAACTCAGAAATAGCAATGCGAGAGGAAAGTACAGTATTTTGATATGAATATATAATAATCCTGGCAAAGTTCTATGTCCTAAAATGAACGAAAACTCTGTATTAATTTCAAGTCCGGAAATGTACTGGTCCTCCAGGAACCGTGGCCTTGTCACGATAGCGTCGTCCAGAATTCCTACGAATAATTCACAACAGTTCTAGAATAATATTAAAGTTCAAACACAAAGTACTTTCTATTTTAATTGAATAGCGGAAACAAATGTTTTTTTTTCTCTCGCGAATAATATCAAATTACAATGTAATACACGTATGGAGACTTACAACAGAAACTACAAGAAATGGGAATGACTCCAAAATTGGAAATAAACTGATTCCTGTTCACTCTTTATATACACCATCTATTGAGACTATATATCACAACAGACCACTCGTGACGGTAGCTACTACCTCTTTTTGCGTCGCAATGTCTTTTTTATTTGACCTAGCCCAACCAATGGAAAGTTACAATATTATTTTAGAAACGTCCGAACAGTGTCTACCTCTGAGGAATTAAGCCATGGGCGCCATTAAATCTTATAAATAAGGTTACTATTAATAACTGTCTACACATAGGTAGGCATCTATTTATATATCATATGCAATACTATCCTCGTAACAGACTCATTTCGGAACAAAATTATTTAGCTAAAGCTATTCTGTACAATTTACAGTCATGAATAAATATTATAAATATCAGATAAAATCATGTTGCAGGAGTTAAAACAAAATGGATATGCATAATATTTGTGAATAGTAACGTTTGACTGATAAGAGCAATTTTGTAATCGTTTTCATTCAATATTTAAAAACAGCTTTGTAGCATCAAATAATAAAATATATTTTTATCATGATATAAACTTTTATAATAACTTATGGTTAAACGAGCTAAAAGAATAACAACAATCAAGAAATACATGGAACGTGACAAAATGTCCTCTTTTCCTTTTCAACGCGTAATTTACATGGCAATTGACACGGAAATATAAACATATAACTGAAGTATTTAATATCATCTCATACACGTACCATATAGTATATTCCGAAAATTCTAGATTTTTAAGAAAAGAATCTTTATTCAAATTTAAAAGCACTTTATGAAATGTATTTCACAAGGTTTAGGTCAATTAAAATGGTTTATAAATGGTAAAATATAAAAAAATGCAGAAGTTAATTTTGCACAATATAAAACTGATCTTGCATAATGAAAAGACCTGTCAAACATTTTAGAAGAAATGTAAAATTGCTGCAAGGCGTTTCAGAACATATTAGTTATTCTGTTTTTATAAAGAATGAAGTAGTTTATACCAATTATGTGGCATCTTATAATCGTTCCGTATTTAGTCTTTTTTGAATGAAGTATTTAAATTATCATGTAAAGTTCATGAAGCACCTTATCAAAGTTCAATGGTAAGTTATATTGTTATTAAAGGATGATATAGTCTTTACATAATTTCTAATACGTTATAAGCTCACAAACTATGTTGTGTCATTTACGTCTGACAATGTGATGTCCAATATTTGTAGTGTTCTTTACTATGTCACTATTAGATAAAATTAAATCATTCTTTTGATAAGTCATATTCGTTTTAGAAGCGAGATTATAAATAGTTCAAAATTTAACATAAAAAGCATTATTATTTTAATCCCATCTTCACTTTCTCTACTTTACAGGAGAATGAGACAGTTGTATTCATTGCGATACTATGCAGTGTGTTTAATGTTGGAATATCTGTTCTTCCAAGAGATGACGCTACTTGTCTTAGGTGAGTAATAGTGATATAGTCATATCAATAGTTGCCCATTACGAGGATATGAAATTCTTCATATGTCAGATAAATCCTGATAGTTTCTCCTACGTTATTACGATATTCTATATTAATGAAGTACAAGATAAAACTAAAACCTGAAAGTTCTTGAAAAAAGTTAGTGTTTTTGTTATTTTATCAGTTTAATTGCAAAAGTGTACTCCCATTAAAAAAAATAGAAAGACAAGTCTACTTATCCCAAAATATTTATTATTAAAACCAAGTTTCAGGTCGGTTGAATAATTGCTTTACGAAGATTGGAAACATCTCACAAAAATTGCTTTGTAATTTAAATTTATGTCAAATTTAGCTGAACAATGCACTTATGCTTACAATTGGTTCTCAGTTTGTTTTTGCTGTCATCTATAATGTAATCCGAGAATGTCGATATCTTGGTAAAGACCGTTCAATTTTTACCTTTAACTGGATTAAAAGGCAAGAAACATTGACCTTTAAAATTTGATCACTGCAGCTATAGCTTCTTTCCAATGCAATTTGCTGTTTGACATATATCTTCTTTAATGTTTTTACAATTATGTGTTCCTACAATTTATAAAGGTTTATTTGAATCGGTCTCCGAAGCTAAGTGTGAATACGAAGATGCTAACCTGATATGGCCAAACACAGGGGCATATTTGTTCAATGATGTCAAGGCCATGGCGTGGTACAAGGGGAAAGATAGTCTTATAGCAACCTGGTTGGAGGGGAAAGGGTTCAAAGAATACGATCCGTATATTGGCCGACTGATGCAGATAGGAGAAACTGGCATAAAGCTAAAGACAGTGAACAGATCAGACAGAGGTTCCTACTGGTTATCTCTGACACTTGCATCCACAGATCACAAGTTAGAAGCAGTAACCCATTTTGAAGTTATAGGTACATCCAATTGTTTGCTTTTTTGAACGGGATTTCTTGCCGAAATAAAGACATATTGTGAGATCATGAAAAACATGAACAAAAACATAATCTTAACATCATTTTTTCATATTAGAATTATATTTAGTACTTTCTGACGAGAAATAAGGTTGGTTATGTCAGTTAAAGCTTTGTTTACGCGTTGAAATACCATGTTGAACACAGGTGACAATGACTACCGGTCAGTGTTAGTAAAAAATGGAAATATTTTAATACTCTTTTCTAGACTTTTGAATGCATAATAAATTGAGAATTATGTAAAAGAAATAACTATTACTATCATATTTTCGACAGTCGCACCATCAAGTAAATGCAAGCCTACCATCACAGATGAAGGATCGATTCTGAAGGCAGAACTACCGTCGTCTGAGGGGTGTGGAATACCTCCTCTTTCACCGAAATGGAAAACTACTAGCAAGACTGTCATGCAAAAGGTTTTTTTCTTTTCTGTCTTTTAGTTTCCAGATCGCGTGTGTAATGATTTAATCATTTTGGCTACTAGTATATTAAATTGTGATTCTTCCATGGCGCAATATTACACATATATAAACATTCTAGCGACCGTATGCAGTTGATTCTAGATGAATGACAAATTTCTACATTAATCATTAGTGCCGTGTAAAAATAACGATTACAAGTATTAATAACCTTCGTTCTCCCATGCATAATGGACAAACTAAGCAGAAATGTAAAGAGAGAGAAAGAGAGAGAGAGAGAAAATGAATTTAGGCTTGATTTAAACCTTGAAACAGAAATTTCACCAAGTAACCTACAAGAATATGGTAACCATACATGTGCATCTTTTACTTGGGATTTGTTTACTGTATTTATCAACGATACATCAAGTGGACATTATGCAGTAAATTCCTCGGTTAAATTATGCACATACTGCGATGTATTCCATGTATGCTTTTGTCATTGTTTCTTAAACATACTATACTGTTCTAACAATCAATTATTATTAATTAAATATAAAAATGTCATAAAGAGCTTTAAAGTTAAACCGAGAGAGAGAGAGAGAGAGAGAGAGAGAGAGAGAGAGAGAGAGAGAGAGAGAGAGAGAGAGAGAGAGAGAGAGAGTTTACGATCGGTGGTACTGTTATTAAACCAGAATAGTGACTTAGATCAACTGTAAATATATTAACATATTTTAATTACTTCTTGTTGGTTCGTGATTTTGCTTAATTTATATTCTACATTAATTTTCACGAGCCGTTTGGTGAATGTCTTAGCGTTGTGAATGGCATACCTAACCAAGTGTTTGTAGTGCTCTGCTTTTATTTTTAAAACCATTATAACCATCTTTCATGTTTAAATCATAAGTGTGTATTGATTTAATCAATGTGAAGAAATTACAACAAAAAGAGAAACAATCAAATTATCAATATGCAATGGTGATTATGATTAGCCCAAAAAAAATCATAGAACTACAATTGTAGCGAACGCCGCGTAGTGGTTAGAGAGTCCGTCCTGGATGTGAGAGGTCCTGGGTTTGAACCCTGGCCAAGTCATACCAAAGACTCGTAAACATGGTACTAACAGATTTCTCGCTTGGCGTTCAGTATTAAAAAGTTAGTCTTAGAACTGGTCAGCCTGGTGTCAGGATAATGTGACTGGGTGGGATATCATGCTACATGTCTGCGGCATGATGGCCCAATGGTAGATATCACTTCAAACTGTCACACAGATATCGTAACGATATGACTGAAAAATTGTTAAAGCTACGTTAAAAATCTAAATCACACACTTGTAGCGGACACACTCGGGTATATGTATGTGATAAAAAAATTTATATGTACAGTATGTATGAGGTATCAATGATATACCACTAGCTGTATAAAGTTTTGATTCAAAGGGAAATGTTATGTATGTTTAATTTACTTTGTTATTTTTTCGTAATTTCTTTTCAAAGTACATGCTTATTGTAATGAAGCAGTTTATGTTGGACTTGAGCTTGTCTAAAATCATTTCTGCTCGGCCCAAATTAATTTTTATTACTTTATTCTGTGTAAACAACCATTGCATAGCTAATATATTTCATTTATGTTTTAAATATTAGCACAATCAAGGTGTATTATATGCTGTGATAACAAATCTTTGATTGAATTTTATTTCTTAAAATTGTTGATTTCAAGTGATTATTTTATCTGTAAATACAAAACTGCTCTGATATACTTCTTGGAAAGAGATATTCACTGGAATTTAATGTGAATTCAAACCAGGAATTGTATTACTGTGATTCAACAGAAGACAGTTGATACATCAAAAACTTTAATACCTACCAAAGATACAACATCGCCTTAACTTTTCTGGACTTCTACTGAATTGTATTCAGGTCTTTAAATTACTAGGACATTTGGTTGTAATTCTTGGATTATTTTATGATTTAATTCGCAAAAAAAGAAAATAAATCTTTCTCTGTTGTCTTTCACACTTTTGTGTTATTTATTCTAAGAGCATAAACTCGTAACAAATATCATGTCGATAACAAATTAAGTGTTGTTATGTAAGCTAAATTTTTAAGTTCGTTTATCCATATCTCGCTCTTGGATGAGTCTACGTATTTGTTTGGACATAGACTATGCTTAATTCCAACACCTCATTCCCTTCATAGAGTGTCTATTTTAACAAGATGCTAAACTAACACCAGTAAAATCCACAATAAACTGTCAGTAATTGTAATGCTAATGTGACATAATGCCGACTTTGATGCAGAGCCGGTATAACTCAATTGTTAGATGGAAACCACCGTTAATGTCCTTCAATCCTCACATACAAGGAAACTACCGTTATTGTCCTTCGATCCTCAAATACAAGATACTTTTCACATAATTTGCACTACTCACTAAAATAAGTACAGCTTTAAGTTCACCATATCCACATTCTTACAAAAAGTTCCAATGACCACAACGGATAAAATAATACGCCATCTATATCCTTTAGACTTATTAGGCATGTTTGACAGCCGTTAGTTGCAATCTTCCATTCATATTATTTGCTGAGATTTAGTTTTACATTGCTATACCTATATGACTTTTATGAGCCTTCAAATGAAACTAATTTGATATTTAAACTACAGGGATTTTATATATTCGTCTGGCACTATAATAAAGTCCCCATAAATGGAAAGTCTGGACTTAATACATGTTAGCTATGTATTTATCCATATTGAATTGCAAGCCATTATATGGTATTATAGGTTGTTGATAATCATCGAACAGACAACGTGGACAAATACTTTAATCACAGAATCAAGCAATCTTGTATATACCATATATCTTTTTTGACCAAAAGTTACAAGGATAAAGCCTTGTTTTATATGTTAAAAAACTTTATATATATATATATATATATAGTTTCTAACTTTTCTTACTTGTAAGGCTGCTTTGGGAGTACATTTAACGTTCCACGCCTTATGTAGTATTCTAAGTTTGTAGCCTCAAAAAATCAATGAAATTTATTCATATAATGCCTTAGGCCTTTTTTTTCCTTTAAATTCAATATGATGTTACCTCAAATGGAAAATCAATTACAATTTTTCAATTGACGCTTTGAAATTACAGATTACTTAACCAGTATATAATAACAGCACTAGTATAATTTAATCACGGCATTGAAAATTTTTTCTCGAATTCATGGAGCAATGTTTGTTAGATATTGGTAAAGGCTCATCAATGAACCTAAATAAAGTGCGTTCTATTTAGTTGTAATAATAATTTTCTAGGTGTTAAAGTGAGGTAAATAGCGGTTTGATTATTTTGAGATTTTCTCGATAGTAAATTATGTTTCTCACGATATCTTCAGTTTGTAACTTTGAGTTTCAAGCAAAAAGGTGCTTACGAAGCAAAAATTAAATATTCATTATTCCAGACTGAGGCAGGCACATTATAAAGAAAATATTTGCTTTGCCTTTGAAATATTTAGAGCTCTAAGTCTGTCAATTAATGGTCGCAAATTAAATGTTATTGACCATTCCACCAGCGTGCCATATACAATTTGTAATCAAAACATTTCCTATTTACAGTCACAAAACCAAAGCCTTCTAGATTTGGGAAACAATTTTGAGTTTGGAGAATATGTCGTATGCGCAGAGGGAGATTCAGCCATCTGCTACCACGGGAACATTTCTGATTTTTGCACGGGATATATCAGTGAGTACCCATTTTAAGTAATACACAATACTACATCGCAGTTTTTGAAATAGTGACCTATATTTGCTTCTCCGAATATGCTGTGCAAATGTATCAGACGGGAAAACTGATTCCATGTAAAGTCTATCCCCATAATCAGATTTTATATTAATTATTTAGTAAATGTATATATCTTAACCTTATAGTTCTGTGTAATTGTTTTACAGTTCCAGAATCTAAGCTAGGCTTCATATTCGTCTCCAAATGCTAAATAATGTTTAAAGTGGTGTTATTTTTACTGACTGGCGAAAGATGCTGGCAACAAATTTTTTGTAAAGTAAATGTTTAGTTTTTGACTGATATAAGCGACTCGGGCCACATATATATATATTTTCATTATCCGTAGCACTCCGCGGATTATGTCGGTTGATGATGAATAAGACGTTATTTGAACATGATTGCCGCTGATTGTAAGCTGTCACTCAGTTATGAGAAGTAATTAAATGTAAGTAGTAGGAAATAAGAAATGACCAGGGGATATACTCATTTGTGGTACATGTCGGCAAAAAGATTCCGAGCCATTCGCACGTGCTGTTATTTAAGGTTTATTGCAAACTGATTGTGAGACGCATTTGGGACTACTTAGTGATTTATGTACTTAGATAACACATTTTTGTGGTCTGAACTTAAACTGAGTAACACCGGCTGCCGCTACAAGGATGCCAGTCGTCGACTATGAAAGGGTTTGAGTCTCTTATATCACTGAAAAATTAAAATTTACATTATGAAACAAATCTGTGTGAAGTACAAAGAATATGGCTAATCTAGCTCTGAAAAACAAAGATTTATATCTAGCTCCATCTGAGGTAGCTACCAGGTTACTTGTTGCCACTGTTTTTACTGCAGACTGTGAGAGGAGGTTTAGTTGCCAGAATCTGATCAAAACAAGCTTAAGAAATTCTACTCCGAAAAATTTAAAGAGAATTTTTATCAATGGGCAGATTGTCGAGAAATTTGATTTGCGGAACCTCTGGGAAAAAAAATGAGGTGGTTATTGATAAAGTGTCAATGACATTGTTCATAAAAACTAAGCAGTGTTTTGTATTATCAGTCATAGAGAAAAATTCTTATTAATTTATGCTTTCAATATGCTATACAATGAACTTCACGTGTATATAATGGTATTGTTGTATTTATTAATAAGTATTCCTGTGCTTTGAAATGTAAAAAATGATGTAAAAACTGTTTTATTGTCATGTTTATATAGATTAGAAATAGAGCCAATACAATAATACATATATATTTAAGTCCTTGCAACATAACATAAATTTACTCCAGTTCTGAAAAGTAACTCCAAAGTTTTAATTTAGCAAATTTAATAGTGCAAAGAAAATTATTCCCAAGGAAGTCCTGGATAAACCATTATATCAGGGATATACTTTATATGATTTATAGACGTCACAAATATATCATATAAAAGCCAGAAATTTATTTGTCCTTTATATTCAAATCTTCTCCCTGGATTGAAATAAAATTATGGGTTATATATATATATATATATATATATATATATATATATATATATATATATATATATATATATATATATATATCTGTATATGTCTATATCTCTATATCTATATATGTCTATATCTGTCTATATATGTCTATATATCTATGTATCTATGTATCTATATATGTCTATGTATCTATGTATCTATATCTATATCTATATCTATCTATATCTATTTGTATCTATATATATATCTATATATATATCTATCTATGTATATATATATATATATATATATATATATATATATATATATATATATATATATATATATATATTTATATATATATTTTTATATATGTGTTTATTTTATTTTTATTTATATATATATATATATATATATATATATATATATATATATATATATCTGTATATATCTGTATATGTATATGTATGTATATGTATATGTATGTATATGTATATATATGTATATATATGTATTAGTATGTATATGTATATGTATGTATATGTATATATATGTATATATATGTATATATATGTATCTATATATATATGTATATATATGTATATATGTATATATACATGTATATATATATATATATATATATATATATATATATATATATATATATATATATATACATATATATAAATATATTTATATTTGTATGTATGTATATATATATGTATGTATATATTTATGTATTTATGTATTTATGTATATATGTATTTATTTATATATTAATATATATTTATATATATATATATCTATATCTATATCTATATATATATATATATATATGTGTGTGTGTGTGTGTGTGTGTGTGTACGCAACAAATTGAGAACCACCATTGCAAAACGAATTGTTGACTAGCAAGCACAACACGGTAACAAGACGAACAATACACACAATGTTGAAATCTTTAAATATTGCATTATTATTTCTATTGTAATTAAAGCTTGAAAATGATTAATGCTTTGCCTGGTTTGTTTCAACTTGATCAATGAATTGTAAACTAGTTGAATTTGACTTACAAAGAAAGGACCTATATCATTTGAGTTTTGTTCAATGTAAAATATTGTAACCTCAAATTAAATCTCGGGTATTTCAATGTTTTGATAATGAAAATAATGACTAAAACAATAACTGCAGTAAGAACCACAAAACGGTTGTAATTATAAGTGAGTTAGTTAGTAAAAAATGGGAAAAATGAATGAATTTATTTATTTGAAAAATTATTGCTGTAAAGGAATGAGGATTTTATTTGTGTATGGTTCTCCTCTTGGAAGTCTTTTTGGTGTTAAGCCGCTAATTTTCAGCGTTTTTAATTGACATCAAATAAAATTTCATTTTTTCCTCCACGTTTGGTAATTCCAGTCGAGTTTGTGATGAATTACAGTGCGTTTTTCATCATTAAAAGAGTGGCCCATGGAAGAGAAGGTTCTGCAACTGATACTTCTGTCTTGTGTTTTTAGCATCCACTGTCTTGTGTTTTTAGCATCCACTGTCTTGTGTTTTTAGCATCCACTGTCTTGTGTTTTTAGCATCCAATCTCGTATGTAAAGATTGATCCTTTTTGCTTAGCTTTTCGATTTCTCCGACATACTGAAGGTCACATATTGCATATGGGATGAAATAAATTACATTATGTGTTTCACGTTCTGTTTGAACCCTGTATGTGCAGTGTTAAACTCGTTGTGCAGGAGAATATTCTGGTCTCTATCATAGATTGATATCTTTTGAACCTTTCATCATCACGGGGACCAGTTGTACCAGGATAGTCGCAGCTTGTAATTAGTGTCAGCTTCGCTCCGAGTAGGATGTCATAGAGGTAATTCGGTCTGCGAAAGGGTACCATTGGTTTGTGGGCTAGCATTGATTTCAGTTTGTCAGACGACTCCACGATGGGCTAATGTTTGCTGCTTATTTGGCATGTTCGGATGGTAGATAAGAAAATTTCATTGAAAATGTTTGGCTGCCACCTTTTGAATCGACTTGCGAGAAGAAATTAGAAATAATGGTCTCTTCTGTTTCACTATTGCCAATTTATCCCCACAGGGGTTTGTTTGTATAACATAATATGAAAATTGGCAAAATGCCCAAGGCAAGAACAATAATAAGTAAAACTACCGGTATTGCTTAGATGATAATGGGTGTGGGGAAGCATGGGCAGTATATCTGTAGCATGGAATCCACCCTATATACAAACTTGGTTTAAATGTGATCTTGATGAAGTAAGTAAATTCACCTTTGTTTACAGAGGCATGTAAATAGGTGATGCAAGTCCGACTCAGTCGTTTTCTTCTTCTGTGCAATCTAATGTTCCAAATACTGCAAATTTCAGGTCACAAATACAATATAGTAGAAATGTATATTTCTGCATCCAGTAATCTTTGCACAAAAAATATTGCAACAATGTCATGTTTAGATGTGGAATTTCACGTAAACACTGTCACTATGTTGTGTTATTCAACTCAAACCTGTACTGAGCACCGTATCAAACAACGTGACATCACATTGCACATTTCGTGTTGACAAATGTTTTGTATTTTATAAAACGTTTTGTTTATTTGGATGGAAGCGTATTCTTTGATTTATAGTCATCAAAAATGTATGATATAATTTTACTATTTCAACTTTGTTTGGGACTATTTTTTATGCACAACAAATGAAGGGTACAGCATCTGTCAGAATGAACGAAGTTATTCGTTCTTCTTTTTATCTAAATAATTTCTACTGAAATAAAACTGATAAAGAGAAGCTCAGATAGGAAATGATTTAATATTAAATTTATGAAACTCGCTAAAGATGGACATTATTTAATGAATTTCATAAATTTGATATTCAACTCGTTTCATAAATTCAATATTAAATCGTTACCCATTTAAGATCCTCTGTATATGACATCTATAAAAAGCATCGTATATCGGTAATGGTTCACTGGCTTTGCTTTTATTGACTTAATCCGGCGTGTCCAGAAGATAAGATGGTATTTTTTGCACATGTCTCACAAACTGGTCATATATTTCGATATTCTGTTTTTGAGATAGCTGTAAACAGATAGGTATAGACTTATACGTATCGGCTCGTTCAAAGTAAATCTATTTTCCTAGAAAACATGAAATAATGTAAATAATTTAAACAAGACTTACGGTTTACAGAAATGATTCAAATTGTTCAAAATAGAAACAAGTCCTGTAAAAGTTTTAAACACAGTCTGAAGTGTCTAAAAATCCGATCCAAAATGACTGATGACCATGTCATACGAAGGCTAAAAGAAAATTCCAGAATTCACAGAATAAAGCACAGTTTGTGTTGTCCCGTTCCAATTTAGAATATTTTCAGGAAAATTCAAAATCAGTAATGTTGTTCTCCTGGAAAGCAATTATTCATAAAAACGAAGTAAAAATAGCTCCTCTAACAAGACACGCTGTCCTACGTAGACATACGAACATATAACTTTTTCTGGCACAAAAATACCTTTTTAAGGTAATAGAAGTTGTATAACTGACTTTACGACTCTACGACTGTGTATGACTCGACTACGACTGTCTGTCCGTGACTGTGTATAACTTCCAAAAATCTCAAACGTATAAATGAAGCTAATGCGTTGTTTGAATTGCACGCACACGAGGACGCATGCAATTTCGTAATACTTCTGGACATTAGGAAAGCCTGATTCAGTATCAGCCAATCGTTTTCATTGCTATTCCTAAATGTTTACTTATAATGAATTTGTTATCATACACAGCACGTGCTCACATGAGTCACATCTTTGACTCAAGTAAACAGTTTTTTCAAAAACATGTAAGACTGATATTAATATAATTATATTAATAATTACATTTAATAAAAAAAATGAAAGAAAAAGATTTATACAGAATTGATTTCTTAACACACACAATTAGACTACAAGGTCGTAACAAGACGTCAGGGTTTTCTTGCTTGTGGATATTATGTAAACCTTCGTTATTTTCGATAGTATGGATTGACTCTTTAGTTTGCTCTTTTATATGTCCGATTTGGTAGGTTTCATCGATAATATCTTTAATCGTTTTAGCACATTTCAGTGTGGAATATTTGTCTAGTTTTTTGCAGAACCCGGCGATGCTTAATTGTCTATCTGTTTCATTTATTTTAATTTTCCTTTTTTATGACTCATAATGGTGCCCTTATCTTTAGAATTTATTATGATGTTCATATTCATTTTTTCAATAAAAATCTATGGCGTAATTTTATTTTTATTTGCACAAATCTTGATTTCTGCTAGCATGGTTTATGTCTTTTAAATTGGCATTTTCAACTGAGATGATGATTTCTTCTAGATATGCAACTGAGCTTTTGTAATTAGATCTATTTAATCCGTATAAAGTGCTAAACAGGTTGCTAAATATGTACTAAAATGAATCATTGTTTTAATGGATCAACTGGTCACACTTATTTTTATTTTATCATCTCTAGAATCACAGCATAGACGACATGACGATGGATTGACACCTAATCATGTGTCTATTATTATTCCGATTGTACTTGTAGCCGTGATTGCCATTATAGTGTCAATTTTGGCGGTGATTTGGTGGAAACGAAAATTTTCTTGTGAGTAATACATATAACCATCGCATCATGAGAAGGTAAGAGTAAATTTGTGATATTGTCATAATCAACAATGACAGTGACAATTTTCTACAAGCAGAATTCTTGGAAGGATATCCACTATTTGCCGTTTCTCTCTGCAACAAATCTATTTCGTCTTCAAAACTTCTGTGTGATTTCATATTTTGTATCTATATACACGTATAGTTTCAAATACTTGAGGTTATATTTGCGAAACAGGAAATATAATCATAATGTCAGATCGTATAAAGTACCTTGTATAACTTATAAATTGTCAGTTCACCCCCATCCAGTTCCTGACGAGGATTGTTCTAAGCATTTGCATTATGTAATGTGTACCAACAAGACCAACATTTATATTACCACCACTTGTTGCATCAATGAAGGACTAAAATATATTGTTAATAAAGAAAACACAACAACTCAAGTACAAATGTACATGTTTGGTTCATTTGCCGAATGATGATCTATTTAATAGAAATACGTACAAAATTAACTACTTGACATACTATGGTTCTATTCCTCCTTTGGCCGATAACATATGAAAGATATGTTCAATGTTTTGTAACTGAAGGATACGGACAAAACAAGTATTACATATTTATTTTTATTCAGGTGGAAACAAAGAAAGTGAAGAAATGAACATGCCGATGGAAAGCACACCTGCAGGAACTGGTAAGGCATTATAATACGGATATGAACTGCTTCATGCAGTTGTGTATGCGACGTCAATGAAACAACAAATACATCACTTTTAATTAAGAAAGACATCACCGTGAAACAAAAGATATATCAGAGATAAATTAAAGATATCACTACATATTTCAAAACCAAAGCTATGACATAAATCAGAAGAACGAAAATGTTAAATAATGTCTGAAGGCAACATTGAAATAAAAACGCTGTTTGACTTTTTGATTGGTCTTCATGTCACTGCACCACACTTATTTTCATCGAGGCATTTGACGCGTAGAATTGATGAAAGCATTATATATAGCATAGTCGGTAATTTGCGCATTGTTGTAGTCTCTCGAAGTTGATGAAGATGGTTGATTTAAAGTTGGTTGGTTGAATGAAGATGATGATGAAAATCATAATTAAATTGCGATCCACCATTCGTTCCCCATACTTTGCTTTTTAAAGAAATTCATTGGCTTGATTCACAAAATAATCCAGTTCCGCTTCCAAATACAAAAAATATGAAGCAACAGAAGGCTAATTTGAATCAGATCTGAAACACAAACTGAAATAGAAATATTATTTACAATCTTCAATTATATTGAAGCAAAAAAAAGAACAATTGCAGTTTTGTTTTTAAAACTAATCAATTTATTATCTTACGTTCCTTGCTGATATTTAAAAAGAATAATTCAATTAAAATCTTCCTGGAGTACATATTTCAGATCCAGAAATTTACCTCTGTGACCATCGTCACTGATGTACTCTCATAGTAATTAATATATATACATAGAAATGAATGAAAGCCAACAAGCTTTGTATATTTCAACAAAACAATTTAATGCCCTAGACAACAATGTAAATATTTGTAAATAAGATTTACAGTTTATTAATATAATGTAAATATGATTCTAAGAATAAAATACAAAAGTTCTATCACTACATAATTCTATAAGAATCCACGTTTCAGTTTCGGCGACGAATGAATATTGAGGGCGATGACCTCTGATGTAGTCCAATATATGAATAACAATAATTCCTCACTTGAATCACTGTCGTTGTTTCCGAATAATTCAGAACTAATTGCCTTGAATATCTTTCAGAATTGTTTTTATAAGAAAGTCAACTTGTTGGGTGTCCAAGAAAATACAATTTTGCAACTTTAAATCAGATGAACACTAACATATTATGGCAACAAATTCAAAATAAATACATAAATATGCATTGCTCATTCAAGGGTTTGAATGACTCTGGCCAAACCGATATTAAGAATGCGTATTTTTCACTCAAACAATGCTTAAAATTTCGCGATATTGGTTATGTGGTCTCATTACGCAAAAATTCAAAAGTTAACCAATGTCACTCCACTAAAAAAACAATCCAAAAAGGTTGTTTACAAACATTAATCACGAGAAGAAAGTATGTCGTGATGCTGACCAATCATTTTAACTTCCTGTTGATTTGTTACCAAGGTAAGACGAACTAAAAATCAACCCTTACGTATTACATCTTCATCTTGAATAAACAAACTTTGTGTTAAAAAATATCTCACTCCTAAAAAAGAATCCCAAAGCCGAGAAAAATATTCATTGCAATTAAATACAATGAAACAAAAATGAAACAAAAAGAATTTTAAACCTTACACACAAGCAATTTAATTACATATACGTAACAATATATATATATATATATATATATATATATATATATATATATATATATATATATATATATATATATATATATATGTATATATATATACATATATATAAATATAAAGAGAGAGAGAGGGGGATATATATATATATATATATATATATATATATATATATATATATATATATATATATTGTGTGTGTGTGTGTGTATAGTCTCAATTTGAAGAAGAGATTTATCTTTTTAGTTACTTAACGGAAGTAACTATATCAAAATGTTAATTGATAATGAACATAATTGTATATTTTATTGTAAATGATATTGTAGATGATATTGTATATTTTATTGTAAATGATATTGCTATTATTTCAGTGACGTAATTGATAGTTCAATCTATAATTAATGCCCTCATGAAGGTGACTATTGCGGAGAGATCGAGGAGGCCTACCGAAACGCCTACTAACGCCTTTACTGTAAAGTAGTATTTAGTCAGGAATGATATCCTTATAGGTATAAATTCTCGAACTTTACAGTGACGTGCTTTCTTTTCTGTGTGATAACGCCTTTCACTTTATAATGACATTTTGTGAAATTTGTGATGAGATCATATATATAGGAATGACTTCTTCACTTTCAGAATCATGTATCAGAAACTTGATGATGTATCTTTCTAAATATTTTTAATTCGATTTATTTGCCATGGATACATGTTCGATTTGCAATAACATCTTTTGCTCTTCCTTAAAGTGTTTGAATATTTTGAATGTTGCATTGGTAAGTTTTTGCATAACGATGACTTCAATTTTTCATTTACCAATTCTTCTCGCTCTACCGTCCATTTGCTCGAGATAAATGTGCCTAGGTATTTAAAACTTAATTTAAATTTAAGTGAAATATTTTAATTTACATATCACAGTCAACACAAACATCATTATTCATACTTTTTCTACGAGATATTTATTAATAAATCATACAGTTATTTATTTTAGCCTATTGAATCTTACATGGCTGATCTTCTATCTGTTATTCCATATCGTACACCTAACAATGCTATATCTCACACATGGCATGGACTTACTTTTAAGACTTGAATTATTATTTATTAATCTGCTGATTAAATATGGTAATAATTTATTGCGATATTGTTTAAATTATTGAAAAACGCAGCACACGTTTTTAATTTTAAGAAATAGAGTTATCTTGGGAGAAAATAACCCGTTTTGCCCCTGGGGATAATGGGGGAGGAACAATAGTAGCGACTGCTAGCGTATGGACAGTACTCGATATCTACAGAGAAATTAGAGTTAGTTGATGTTGACAGCAATACTTTGGACAAAATGTTTGACAACTGAATCACAGATGAAAGATGAAGCTATTGTACGAATGATACAAACAGAGAGAGAGAGAGAGAGAGAGAGAGAGAGAGAGAGAGAGAGAGAGAGAGAGAGAGAGAGAGAGAGAGAGAGAGAGAGAGAGAGAGAGAGAGAGAGAGAGAGAGAGCTTTGCCCCTAAAATATCGTACCGAAAAAGTTTAAAAATCCAGACAAAGTAAGACGTACTCAGGGAGTCATGTCAAGATTTAAGGCATGGTTAGAAATGCCCTTTTCGTTTGGTAAAAACCTTACTCCTTTTTCAATGATACGACATGGTTACCTTAATGAAACCGGATGGTTTATAGAATGAACCAGATACTCGTAACAGTTAAAACACTGCAATAGACAGTTTTTTTTATATAGTGGCAATAGCTATAGCATTTGATGTGCTAATTGCCACGAGGTACTAAATTCTGGGCGTAACGACCTTCAATAAAATGGCCTACGCAAGTGAAGAACAAAATCATCTTAATCATACAACTGTTGATTTACTTCTCATCTGTAGCAGTGATGAAGCAGAAGAGGCAGTCAACAACGTAAATCATCTAAAATACCAAACTCGCCTAAAAACATTTTCAGCTTTAATTTCAAAAATATGGCCTGCAGAATTTATTTTTATTAATAGTTTTTTTTAAAACACTTTTAAATGGAAGAACTTTGACCATTTACACTAAATGAAAACATAAAATGATAAAGTTTGAAAATAGTGTAAATTAATGAGTTTTCTGTGTAAAACTAAATGCAATGTTACTGTTATTATATCATATTTCGCTTAAAATTTACTTGGAAGTAGAGTGTGTGCATTCAGTTCAGTTATTGAATTACTGGTCCAAAACCTATGTCCCATTTGAAAAGTTATGACAAATCCATATGCCAAATCAATTCATATGCCGCATACACAATAGTTTAAACAATCAAATCGAAAGATTAAAATAACCATTTCAGCAATGCAGATAGATCGATGTCGCAACTACAAATTATTGGTTACCTACGTCACATGGTGATTTTTTCAAAGGGATATTAAACATCTTTGATAAATTGCCAGATACCCAATTAAATTCATGTTTTTAAAAGTGTATATGCAAGAACATGAAAAGACAATAAAATGGAATATGTAATAATTGCAAAACCACCTAAGTAAGTTGTGCTGAGTAATTGGACAACCACCTAAGTGATTTGTGCCGAGTCAAGGGAATGAACTCAGCATATACCGACGATGACACCCTTGACATATTCCTACGCTGTATGAAGCTAGTTCTTTCCATCCATTCGGATTAAACATACATTTAGTTTTTCATATCTTGATCCTATTTGAAAACTTTATTATAAATAAGTACAGACCGCTCAAGTGACCTGGTGGTTAGTGCGTACACTTCGAATGCGCCAGATTGTGTGTTCTATCCCCAATTGAGTCATACGAAAGACTCACAAAAATAGTACAAACAGCTGCCTCCCATGGCGCTCAGCAATAAGAAGTCAGTGTCAGGACTGGTTGGCCTGGTGTCAGGCTAATATGACTGGATGTGACATCATGCTAAATGTCTGCGGAATGATGCCTTCGTGCTAGATATCACTATAAACTGCCACACTGCAGACATCTTAGCGATATGTTTGAAAAATTGTTAAAGCTACGTTACAAATCATAATTGCATCACATCACATAAATAAGTAGAAGATGTGCCATAATTTTATACGGACTAAATATATGGCACTATCGGTTGCACAATTATAAAAATTGAATCATTCCTAGGTAGAGCATTCTATACGCTTTTGGAAGACATAAACTATTGCAACATTGCAATATTAAGATAACCAAGATATGGTAGACACGTTTATATCACACTTCGGAATTGTAAATATTGAATACCTGTAAGAATAATATCATATCTGAGCACGATTGGGCACCATGGATATTAGAACTTGAATACAAATCTTTTATACCAAAATGCACATACGAATGAATCCAAACAATGTAAAAGTACGAACCATATTTAAATTTCAGCTGATGGAAGTGTAAAGGAGGAGGGAGATCCATTAATTGAGAAAGGTAACTTTTCAAGGAAAGATACGGTAAATTTAAGCAACAACATATTTCATTTGTCACAAGTTATATAAAACATTCTTACAATCAGTTTAAAGGATGTAAGTTCTTGACGTTTGATTACTTTAGCTTCAAACAATTATTAAATGTTGTTAAAACTTGGATTTTTAATGTTGTCCGCCAAAATAGCTTCACGAATATTATGTTGTCTTTTAGGTCTGGCTTCACCAATATCTGAGAAACTTTAGGACGTTCTATGTTTTGACTTTAAAAACTATTTTAGTTTCATTTTCATAAATCAATCAGGTTGATTGGGATTAACAGATATAGATTTTATATATAGTTAAAAAAAAATCATTACTTTGCATAGTCATTTGAAGTTCCTTCTCTTTAACTTATATGCTTAGTTCTTACCAGGTTTTCCTGAAATCAAGAACTATCTGCGCGGCTTGTACAAAGACATGACGAGTGTATCTCTGTCGCCCACCGGAAAAGAAAACTTTGTTGACGTATCAGAAGTGTATATTAACTTGGACTTCCAACAAATGGAAACCAGAGATTCCAAATATACAGAAACTGATCAGACATCATATAAGGCTTCGGTTTCTAAAGAGGATTTTCATATTTTAAAAGCACATGTTTCTCCAATTATAATTGTTGGAAGTAAAGGCTGTGGTAAGTCAACATGGTGCAAGCATGTTGTTCAATGCTGGTCACAAAACTCTAAAACTGAGAATGCAAATATACACGGCATAAATTTACCTTATCTTGGAGAATATCAAGTCCTATTATACTTGCCACTAAAATCTTCTGACAGAGGACTTTCGTTTCAGGAGTTATTACAACAAACTTTGTTCCAAGGACAACCAAAATATTTGAATATCATAATGAAATACATGCATGATAAAAATCACGCCCAGTCTATACTTATTCTCATAGATGGTTTTGATATAATTAGTGTATATGCAAAACCTATGTCAGAACTATTTGATCATAAGCTATTCTCTTTATGTACTGTTATTTTTACATGTCGACCTAGCAGTTTTAAACTGATCTTTAATGCATGCGTTGATAGTTCAATACAGCTGGAGCTATATAAAATCTGTGAAATTCCTCTTGAAAAGTCGACAGCATACGCAAGCAAGGTTTTGAGCAGATTAAGTCCACAGTATAAGGATATTAATATTAAGAACTTTCTGATATTTACAAGGAATCTCCATGTTCAAAGTCTGCTAAAAGTACCTTATCTTTGTCTTACGCTCTTGTGTGTATGGATGGAAAACAAAAATCCCTACATTGAAATTACTGATATTCTGCTTCGCATAATGGAGCATTTACTTGGCACTGCGAAAACAGATCGGAGGTGCAAGGAAAAACTGACAAAACTATCGCAAGGAAATTCCCTTGAGGTTCACACAAGCCTTAAGAAATTAGATGAGCGATTTGCTAAGATTAAGTATCTTATATATGAATTCAGCATGACAACTGAAGAAATGTTTCTATCTAAAACGGAGGGATTAACGGTTGAAGAAAGGTTGGGTGGTGGAACACGAGCAAGAGGCAAGGAAAAGCTCAGTATTGAAGTCCTGAATGAAATAGGTCTCGTAACTGAATCTGTGCAACTAAAATCAATGGAGAACCAATCAACCATGACGTTTATAAATGTTATTATCTACCAATTTTTTCTTTCCATGGCAATCGCATTTAAAAAAGGACATGCTTTCAATTATATCGTTTCAGATATGGATGTTGCTGTAAAACACAGCATGATTATTCACATGCTCTGGCAATTCTCACCTGCATTAGGAAAGGAAATTTTGGTTGACGTGAGCAAGTTAAAAAATAAGAAACATGAAAAGCGTTTGAGTGAACTGACTAACAAATGCAGATACTCCATCACAAAGCAATCCAAGAAAAATAAAAATCATCAAATGATGTGGCTACAGTTGCTTATGTACAAGGGTACTCTAAACAATGAGAAACTTTTGTTTCTGACAAATGCCTTGAGATCCAAGGATTCTCTTACCTCTCTTGTGTTAGAAAACACTGAAAATAATGACGAACTCGTGTTTTGGCTACCATGCTCGCAGACTTTGGAAAAGCTCACACTCAACATCAACAATTGTACTCTGCTGTTGTGTCCGGAATGGCATAAGCAGATACCAGTCAAGCTAAAAGAAGTAGCAATTAAGTCTGTCATTATCAGTAGTTGTGATCTAGAAGTACTTTGCAGGGTTTTTATTTCTTTGAATATTAAGAAGCAAGCAATATCTCCGAAAGCGATTAGTACTGGTGATTTTGCAATCTTGTCTTAGAAGTCACGCTCCCGAATACATCAATGAGAAATATTCAGGATATTTAGGTAAGCTGGAATTAGCAGGACAACTAGTTGGCGTATAAAGGATATGAAAGTCGGGATTCTGTATTCTTAATAAATTGGAATGCAACCATTAAATGGAAATATCCATATCGCATTATGAAAATGCATGGAGCCACAGATGATGATGTCAAAACTTATCGGGCGTTGCTTTGTCTTTCAGCAGGATAAACTTGGATGAGAGGGAAATAATATACATGAGCAAACATTGTCATAATCTCAACACAGGAGGTCTTGTGTAGAACATATTTGGAGTGTAATGTGTATCTAATTTATGTGTCTTATTTTCATAATAATAGTTTTTGTAATGTAGTTAATGACATTTTGAATGTTAATATCCTATAAATTGTTTTGCCACTTTAAAGATGAGTTATGCATAGAGCGTAAATTGTTTCATTGATAAAGTTCCAAAGATTATACCCAACATATTTCTGGTTAATATTAAGGAATCAGTCGAGAACATGAGTTATGGTGAAGGTCATGTCGATCTAATATTCTGATTAGCCAGAATTGATTTGTTTACGGAATTAGTATTTATAAATGCCT
Source organism: Potamilus streckersoni (assembly GCA_016746295.1). NCBI lineage: Eukaryota > Metazoa > Mollusca > Bivalvia > Unionida > Unionidae > Potamilus > Potamilus streckersoni. The sequence goes on along the minus strand of JAEAOA010002253.1, from coordinate 762,426 downwards.
TGGAAATTCATCCAAATCATAATGATGTATTTTTATTAAATGCGTCTTGGCTTTGTCAATAAATAAGTTATAACGCAGAATTATGCATTCTTAGTGGTAATATTAGCCGTGTAAGCTTTATTATTTCAGATGATTACTTTATTTAATATACTCATTTGTTGAAATAGCAGAGCTCTAGTATTCATTTAATATATATATATATATATATATATATATATATATATATATATATATATATATATATATATATATATATATATATATATATATTGTTACTTGACAAGGGCTCGTATTCAGTAACAAAGAAAATTGTGAAAGCCATCAAGCTATGTAAATTTTAACAAGATTTATTTCCCTGAACAACAATGTAAAAATTGGTAAATAGAACTTACAGTTTGTGAATATAATCCAAAACATAATCCAAACATAATTCTAAGAATACAATTTCAAGACCCGACGACGTACAAATATGGAAGGAGTATGACGTCAGATGTATGAATAACAATAATTCCTCACTTGAATCACAATCTTTGTTTCCGAATAATTCCAGAATAAATTTCCATGAATATCTTTAGAATTTTCTCTATAGAAAAGTCAACTTGTTGAGTTTCCAGGGGAATAAATTAAATCCAAAATTCAGTCAAATAACAAGCAATCTTGGCAACAAATTAAAAAATACCTTCAAAGTTTTGAATGACTCTGCCCAAAACCATATTAGAATGCGTTTTTTATTTCCCGAAACGTCATTTCAAGTTTCGCGAGACTGGTCATGTGGTCCCTTACTACACTAGTTTTGTCACGTCGTCCAGTATAGACACACTTAAAAGCCAATCATAAAATTACTGCTTACAAACATTGGTCACGCAAAGAAAGTATGTCCGTGATGCTGACCAATCAGTTTAACTTCCTGTTGATTTTGTTACCAAGGTAAGACGGACTCAATGATAATTCGCATGTTTTAAGATTTGTCTTAAGTAAATGACTTTGTGATAAAAATATGTCTCAGTACTAAAAATAGAATCCCGAATCCGAAAAAAATATTCATTGCAATTAAATACAATGAAACAAAAATGAAATAAAAATAATTTTAAACCTTACACATAGGCAATTAATCACATATACGTAACACGTCCCCAACCGTAAAGAAATAAGAAAGATTTATATAATAAAGCTTTCTTTTTGCCATCTGTAATTTATACATGCAATAAAGCATATCACGTAAGAATATTATGAATTATATAAAATAATATTTCTATACACGAGAAAGCGCATCTGCAATGAAATTGTCTTTTCCTTTGATGTGCCTAATGTTCAGAATTTACTATTCCAAAAGCAAACTCCACCTTAATAATCGTTGATTTTTATTTTTCATCTTTTCGATGAAATTAAGGGTCTGTGATAACTATACACAACAACCGAAGAAGGAGCCGAGCTAATGTAAGCCTCAGATTGTTGCAATGCTAAAATTAAAGCTAAACATTCCTTCTCGATTGTTGAGTAAATTCTTTGGTGCTTATTTAATTTCTTGGAGAAATAGCACACTGGGTGAAAAATGCCATTACTGTCTTCTGGAATTAATATTGCTCCAGCCGCAACATCATTTAAAAATGCCCAATTAGTGCATGGCTTGCTGGAAAATTCCAGACATGAAATTTGACCCTTGATCCGATTGGACAAATTTGGGAAAGCCAAATTGAGTAAATCACTTTATTAAAGCTTTTACTATAGTTTTGGTTTTAATATTCCTCAAAGAAATTGCCTCCTGGGATCTGTTGACGCACATAATGATCAACAAATAGTGGTTGTCTGACTTGGTCTTAGGTAAGGGACCAACACAGCGTACTATCATTCTGCTAAATGGTTCGTCAAATGCAGGAATTGGTTGCAGATGAGCCTTAGGCATATTCTGATTGAGTTTTCCTACCATTGAAAAGTATGACAAGATCTACAAAATTATCAAACATCACTTTTGCTTTTTGGTCAATAGAAGTTAGTTAAGATCTTGTTGTAAGTTTTATTTATCACTAAATAATCAGCCAAAAAAGTTTCATGGGCCAAACTAAGTATTTCCTTTCTGTAAGATTTTGGAATTACAATCTAATAGATAACTGACCACTCGTCATTAGCAGGTAGTTGGGGGAGGTCTCCATTATCTCGTAAGTATGCCATTTTTAATGCAGTAACAGACAAGTATTTCAGTTGCTTCAGTTTCTCTAACGGCCCTCTGAAACAAACAGGAGATCTTATGATCTTTTTCCTGTTTGACGACAAGTGATTGTCGTTTACCAACCTGATTAGATAAAAGAGAATAAGTATTTAAAAGAGGATCACTGTGATGAATACCACCCGATTGATTCAAATTAGAAGTGAAAATTACCTCATCAAAAGCCTGACCAATACATGCTTCAGCTAAAGGAATGTCTTCCTTATAAAAATCCTTCTCAAGAGCTTTCTTTGACATAGTTCTTGTAACTGCTTGAGCTGGGTATAGCTGATGGTATTATTTTTCAATTGGATCAAGTTTTTGATGCAAAGAAGGCTTGTCAGTTACAAGTGGGTTAACCACAACCTTGTCTCCAGGTCGTTACCTAGAAACAAATAAATGCCTTAAGCGGGTAGGTTTAACACTATGCCGATTGTCAAAGGTCTTGAGACTAAGTCTGATGGAAAATTTACAGAAGAGAAAAGAACATTAACAAATCCACACTCTACTCCCTGAATGAGAATACTCTCATTAGAACAGAACCTCTCAGAAGAAGACAAAACACCTGACACTAAATGACTTTGAGAAGCTCCTGTATCCCTTAAAATTTTAATAGGGTTAGGATTGGCCGAATCACCCAAGAGTGATATAGAACCCTTCGACATGAATGGTTCATAATGCTCCATAATAAATTCAGACATTGGGATAATTCTATCTTGATTCTGATGCCTATATTTCTATCTGAAGCAATCAGAAACGATGTGTTCTTTCTTCTTGCAATAGGTACACTAATTCAGAGACAAGGATGTTTAATCAAGTCTCTCAGAGCCTGAAATATCTTCCTAGCAGTAGACTGCTGAGTGAATATTTTTCTTACAACAGGATCTTTATAAGTTAAGGGGTTCTGATCAGCAGCAAGAGCAGCAGTTTCCAATGTTTCAATCTTATGCTCTTCAAGATGATTCTTGATATCATTAGGAACACAGTTTTTTTAATTCTTCATGCAACACAAGTTGTTCGAGACTTTCATAATCATGTTCAACTTTCTTGGCTAAACACCATCTATTAAATAACTGTTCTTTTTCTCAGGCAAATTCAACATAAGTCTGCCCCGCTTCTTTTTGTATAGTTTCTGAATTGTTGCCGATAAGCCTAAGTGATTAAGGCATAACCACTTAATACGCACTCCTTAACTAAATCATAATTCGAACTGTTGTACTGATAGAAAATGGTAAATATCACTAGCTTTAACAACCAGTACACAAATGTAGTAGATGAGTCCAATACTCCCTTGACTATTTCAAATTTTCTGCAGCTTTTTCAAAACGAGGAAAATATTTGTCTACTTCTTTTTCTCTAGTAGGGGAACTGTCCTAATATATTTTGCAATGTCAAAACTTGAATATATATGTGAAGTGGAATCGTGCTTGACACTTGCCAGCTCAATTGCTTTCATTCTAAGTTGAAATTCCCTTTCATCCTTCTCTCTTTGTAATTGCATCTGTCTGTCTTTCTCCTTTCTCCTCTTTTTCAATTTGTATTTGTTTATCTTTCTCGCTCTCCTCTCTTTCTTTCTCCTATTTTTCAAAGTGCATCTGCAATTGCTTCTTCTCTTGCAACTGCATTTGTTTCTCTTTTTCATAAAGCTCTATTTTCCTTAACTCTACTTTCATTTTTATTTTCATTTCCATTACTTTAATGTCAGAGTCTGTCATAGAGTTACTGACTGATGCCAAAAACACTTTTCCCAACAAGATATTGGATCAAAATATTTTTAATTTCTCGTTTCGTTAAGGAATATTTTGCTTAAAAAAGATCGTACTTTCTGGCAAGTTCAAGCAACTCATCTGTCTTAAGATTCTCCATCTGCTTTTCAGTTGGATTAGAAAGAAATCTTTCCACTTTTGATGACATTGTAAATCAAAACCTGTTAGCTTTACTTAAGATTTCAAATTTTCAAATAAAAATGTAAAATAGTACCTTGGGACTTAGAAACTAGGGAATTTAAATTTCAAAAGAAAATTTCTGAAATATTGAACCAATATTAATATATCCCAGGATGAGCTACCATTTTTCTTTGTTACGTTACAAGGACTCGTACTCAGTATCAAAGAAACTTGTGAAAGCCAACAAGCTTTGGAAATTTTAACAAAACAATTTATTTCCCTATACAACAATGTGAAAATTGGTGAATATGAGTTACAGCTTGTTAATTTAATCCAAATTTGATTCTAAGAATAAACCCACAAGTCCTATCACTAAATAGTCCTATAAGAATCCAGGTTTGAGTCCCGACGACGTACAAATATGGAAGGTGATGACATCAGATTCAGTCTCTCGAGATTGGTCATGTGGTCCCTGACTACACTAGTTTTATCACGTCGTCTAGTGTAGACCGACTATAAGATCAATCATAAAAAACTGTTTACAAACATTGATCACGCGAAAAAAGTGTTCCTGATGCTGACCAATCATTTAACTTCCTGTTGATTTTGACTAAGACAGACTCAATGATAATTTGCACGCATTACTATTTCGTTTCATGTAAACAACTTTGTGATAAAAATAGATCTCAGTACTAATAATAGAATCCCGACTCCGAGAAAAATATTCATTGCAATTATATACAATGAAACAAGAATGAAATAAAAATAATTTTAAACCTGACACATAAGCAATTTAATCACATACATGTAACAATAGGCCTGGTGTCAGGATAATGTGACTGGGTTGGACATCAATGATATATTCCTTGGTACACTGTATTACACTATGAGATATTCCTTTGTACACTATGCGACAATATGAGATATACCTTGGTAGACTATACCCCACGAAGAGATATACAAGACATGACGCCCTTTTGTGTGCATGTGTGTATGTGTTTGATATTAATTTTTAATGTAGCTTTAACAATTTTGCAATCATATCTCTACGATGTCTGCTGTGTGAAAGTTTATATTGACGTCTAGCACTGGGGAATCATGTCACAGGCATTTAGCATGATGTCCAACCCAGTCACATTATCCTGACACCAGGCCTACCAGTCCTAACACTAACCTCTGAATGCTAGTCGCTGAGCGAGGTAGCTGCTACTATTATTTTTACAAGTCCTTGGTATGGCTCAACAGGCGGAAGTTCTAACCACAAGGCCACATGACGACCTTGATCCCAATTAAAACCTTATTCTGTACACTGCGTAACACATGTCTGCAGGTCTATACACACCTTTTGAACATTTATTCTTTGTGAAGGAAAAATGGGATAACTGTTTAGTGCATGTGAAAACATGGGTAATTGTAGTGTTACAACGTTCCCCTTTAACAATTTTGTCGCAGAAGCTTTTTAGTATATCAAATTCTGAATGCACATACAGATACAGGATGTAGCTACCAATGTGACAGGAGGTCAAAACAGATAATAGTTATATCTGTAGAGCGCTTGGCTAACACTCAAAACGACACGGCTCCATTAACATATTGGTGAGTATGTCTTTTTGTTAAACATTTTAAGTTGACTTGTAAGTTGTGTTACGACTATGGTTACAAACTAGGTAATGGAAAGAAGTAAAGCCAACAAGTTTTGTAAAGCTGAACAACTATTTTAATTATCAAATATTTCGCAAGAGACACCATGTGACGGTATTTACTACTTATTTTGCGTCGAATTGCTCTATTCATTTGATCTAGCCCAACGAATGGGAAATTACAGAAGTATTCTAGAAATGTCGGAACCATATCAACATCTGAGGAATTAAATCTTATTATTAAGATTATTATTAATAATTGTATGCACATAAGGAGGCATCTATTTATAGATCGCATGCAATATTTTCCTCGTAAAAGACTCATTTCAGGAGAAAAAAGGTAGCTAAAATATATTGTAGTACTTGCAACCACGAATAAATATCAATATTAGATAAAATCGTATACTAGGAGTTAAATAATAGATTCTTAACATTTGGGAATAGTAACTTTTGAATGATAATGACAATTTTATATTCTTTTTCATTAAATATCAAAAACAGCTTCGTGGCATCAAATGACAAATAATATTTCTATTATTATTTAAACTTTCTGAATATTTTATGGCTAACTGATCACAAAGAATAAGAACTATTAATAAAAAATGTCCTTTTCTTCTTTTCAACGCGCTGTTTACATGGCAACTGGCAAGTGAACATAAAACATATGACAAATAAATTAATATCACCTCATACACGTAATATATATATTATAATAAGCAAATTCTACATTTGGCAGCAAACAGTATTTATTTAAAATGAAAAAGAACTTTATGATATATATATATATATATATATATATATATATATATATATATATATATATATATATATATATATATATATATATATATATATATATATATATATATATATATATATATCATAAGGTTTAATTCAAATAAAATTGCTTATAAATGGTAAGATACATAAAATTCAACAAGTTATTTTTCCACATTATAAAGTTGATCTTGAATAAATAAAATACATGTCAAGTATTTTAGAAATTGTAAAGGTACTGCAATGTTTCTTAAAACACATAAGTAATTCGGATTTTGAAAAGAATGAAACCAGTTTATACCAGCTGCAAGGCATTTTATAATCATACCGTATTTCGTTTTTTGTTTGAATAAAGTTTTTAAATTATTGCGTCAAGTTCATAAAGCACTATCAAGGTTAAAAGTTACGTTCTTATAAACGTATGATATAGTCTTCACAATATTTCTACCACGTTATAAACTCATAAAATATGCTGTATCATGTTAAACATATGTCTGTTGCACGTAACATCCAATAGTTCTACTGGTTTTTGCGATGTCAGTAGCAGATAAACAAAGCGTTCTTTCTATAATTTATGTTCATTTTAAAAGTCGAATTTTAAATTTCTCAAAATTTAACAAAAGTTAATATTGTTTTAATCTCATCTTCAATTGTTCTACTTTACAGTAAAATGAGAAAGTTGTTCTCATTGCAATACCACACAGTATGTTTGATGTTAGAATATCTGTTTTTCCAAGGGATGATATCACTTACCTTAGGTGAGTTATTGTAAGATTGTCATATCATAGGTTGCACATTACGAGGGTATGAAATTCTCCATATGTCAGACAAATTTTACAGTTCCTACAGCTTTATTATTAAATTCATTATGAATGAAGTACAAAATAAAACTAAACATGAAAGCTCTTCAAAAACTGTAAGTATTTTTGTTATTTTAAAAACGAAATCGAAAGGTATACCCTAAAAATAAAAAATAAAGTACAAATGCAAAGCTTCATATCCCAAAATAATTATTAAAACAGTTTTCTGCCATATAATCGTATTTGAGACTAAATATATGCTGGCCAGTCGGTTGTAAAATTAATTTACGAAGACTGGAAACATCACATAAAAACATGCTTTGTAATTTAAAGTTAGTTCAGATTAAATTGAACAATGCATTTTTGTTTACAATTTGTTCTCAATTCGTTTCTGCTGCCATTTATAATGTAGCCCGAGATTGTCTATATTTTAGAAAAACCGCTCAGTTTTCACCTTTAACAGGATTAAAAGCAACAAATATTGACGGTTACATTTTGATCACTGCATCAATAGATTCTTTACCATACAATTTGTTGTTGTTAATGTTCTTACAAAATATGTGTTCTTACATTTTATAAAGGTTCATCTGAATCGGTCTCCGAAACTAAGTGTGAATACGAAGATGTTATTCTAATATGGCGGAACAAACCGGCATATTCGTACAATGATGTCAAGGCCATGGCGTGGTACAAGGAGAAATATCTTATAGCGACCTGGGAGGAGGGGAAAGGGTTCAAAGAATACTCTCCGTATATTGGCCGACTGATGCAGATAAGAGAAACTGGCATTAAACTAAAAGCATCAAAAAGATCAGACAGTGGTTCTTACTGGTTATCTCTCACGCTTGCGTCCATACGTGACACGTTGGAAGCAAGTAACCCATCTTGAAGTTATAGGTACATCTATTTTGGTGCTTCTTTCAATGGGATTTCTAGCAGAAATAAAGATATATTATGAGATCGTGATAAACATGAACTAACAGCATAAATTTGAATTAGAATTATATTTAAGTTTCTGACGACAAATAAAGTTGTTTCTGTCAGTTAAATCTTTGTTTACCCGTCAAAATACTACGTTGAACAAAGGTGACAATGATAATCACCAGGCAGAAGTAGTAAAATATATATTTTAATACGCTTTTCTAGATATTTTAGTGTTTAACAAATTGAGTATTATGTGAAAGACAATAACTATTAATATGGTATTTTCGACAGTCGCACCATCGAGTAAATGCAAGCCTAACATTACAGAGGAAGGATCAGTGTTGAAGGCAAAAGTGCCATCTGATGGGTGCGGCACACCTGCTCTTTCACCGAAATGGAAAAAAAAACTAGCAAGAATGTCATCCAAGAGGTGAATATTTTCCGTCTTTAGTTTGCAGATCACGAGAGTAAAGTTTGAATATATATATATATATATATATATATATATATATATATATATATATATATATATATATATATATATATATATATATATATATATATATATATATATATATATATAATTTGCATATTTTGTTATTTTGTCGAAATTTGTTTTTTATTTCATGCTCATTGAAAAGCAATATTCGCAATATTCTTTTCTGGACTTGACATTGGTCAGAATTGAATTTATTTCTGCTTGACCCAATTTGATTTTTATTATTTTATTCTTGTACACACTAATACATAGCTAATTTATTCCATTTATGCTTTTAGTCTTAGCACAATGAAGTTGTAATGTGTGCTGTTTACGTTTGGGCTGCATTTTATCAAATTATTGAATTCAAGTGATTATATCTTCTGGAAATACAAAATTTCTCTGATATAATTGTTGGATAGAGATATTCATTAGAATTCATAGTTATTTCAAACTTGGAAAGTCTCTATAAATGAAAGCTTTGGACTTCAAACATGTTATTTCTGTATTCACCCAAATTAAATTCATACCCATTCTGCCTCTATTAACCGTTGTTGATAATCATTAAACAATGATTGCAGCCAAATATAATCACAGAACCACGCAGTCATCTATACCAGGTACTCCAATAAGAGCAAAGTTAGTTCCCTTTATTTACAGGGACGCCATACCGGCTTTTAGCCTGAAATGTTTTTAGCTGCAAAAGACAAGCTTAACTTAACTGGCATTTATCAGGGAAGAGATTAGTATTAGAATTAAAAACATATGCCAAAAAGACAAAATCTTGTAAAATGTACAGATTTTATTAAATAAAATTTTGCAATGATAACAAAATATTAACTTGCAGCAATAATTGAAACTGAAGTAAGGCATAACACTAATATTTTTCGCTTTGAAGTGCTTATCTTCTGTTTTTATAGCTATATTGACTAAAAGTTATGAGGATAAAGCCTTGTCTATATCTTAAACTTAATTTTTAATATTAAGTTTATATATATATATATATATATATATATATATATATATATATATATATATATATATATATATATATATATATATATATATATATATATATATAAAGCAGTTTGAAAGTTGTAAGGTTGATTTGGCCGTACATTAAATGTTCCACCCCTGCTATAGTATTCAAATGATGCAGATTCAAAAGAAATCGATGACAGCTATTCATATAATAAATTAGGCCTGATTTTCCCTTTAAATTCCAAGTGATGCTACTTCAAATGGAAAATAAAGTACAAGTTTTTAATTTGACGTTTTGAAATCAACGATTATTTGCCCAATATTTAATAATTGCTCTACTAAAATTTGATCACGGCATGGAAGAAACCTATTTTTCGAATTCATACATGATGCAGTACTCTTAGCTAGATATTGATAAAGATTGATCAGTGAACTTAAATGATATGCGTTCTATTTTGTTGTAATAATAACTTCCTAGGTGTCAAATAGAGGCTATAGCGGTTGGATTATTTTTAAATTTCCTTTAGTTAGTAAATTCCGTTACACACGATATCTACAGTTATATCTACTGAATCTCAAGCAAAAAGGCGTTTACAGAACAAAAATTAAGTTTTCATTATTCCCGATTGAGGCAGGTAAATTACAAGTGATATTTGTTTTGCCTTTGAAATATTTTGAGCTCTTAATCTGTTATTAAGTGGTCGCAAATCAAATGTTATTGACCATTCCACCAGCATGCCATATAAAATTTGTAATCACAAAATTTCCTATTTACAGTTACAAAACGCGAGCCTCCTTGATTTGGAAAGAAATGTCGAGTCAGGGGAATATGTTGTATGCGCAGAGGGAGATTAAGCCACCTGCTACCAAGGGAACATTTCTGATCTTTGCACGGTATTTACCAGTGAGTACGCATGTTGATTAATGAAATACTGTAATACGTGAGTGTTTCATATCAGATTTTGAAATAGTGACCTGTATTAGGTTCTCCGAATATGCTGTACAAATGTATCTGCATGAAAAACTGATTCCATGTATAGTCTATCCACAGATAATCAAATTTTTATCTTCATTTATTAGTACATGTATATTGCTTAACCTTATAGTTCTGTATTTTTTTTACAGTTCCAGATCCTCCGCTATGTTTCGCATTTGTCGCCAAATGCTAAAGAATTTTAAAAGTGGAGCTATTTTTACTGATTGACGAAAGATGCTGGCGACAAATGTTTAGTAAAGTAAATTTTTTTTTGATTGATATAAGCGACTTGGACCACATTATTTTCATTATCCGTAGCACTCAGTGGTATTATGTCGGATGATGATGAATATGACATCATTCGAACAAGAAACTGTTTTATTGTCATGTTTATATAGATTAGAAATAGAGCCAATATAATATTACCTATATATTTAAGTCCCTGTATCATGGCATAAAATTGCTCCTGTGGCTGAAAAATAGCTCCATATTTTTCAATGTTGTAATTTTACTAGCGCAAGAAAATTATTCTCGAGGCCCTAGGTAGATCATTATATCAGGAATATACTTTATATGATTTAATGACGTCACAAATATATCCTATAAAACCTAGATTGTGAACGTATAAATTTGAAATTATTTGCCATTTACATTAAAAACTTATCATCGGATTGGAATCAAATTATGTTTTATTTTATAAAAAAAGTGCTATCCCTGGATTGTAGAGGATAATGTTTGATAATAGTAGTTAGAGTTAATATTTAATACAGATAATGCTATTATGCAGGTTAGAAACTATTTAATTAGTACTCTACGGAGATTAGACCCAAGGTCCGCGGGTAATTGTCACACATCGCATTGCCTGTACACACCAGCTCATATTCCATCATGACTAAGAACACATCAGCACAAGTGAAGCTACTTAATCGATGTTGCATGCACCCGTGTCTTGAGACACTCGCATGACGACCTAGCAGTCAATTTCTCTCTCTCTCTCTTTATATATATATATATATATATATATATATATATATATATATATATATATATATATATATATATATATATATATATATATATGTGTGTGTGTGTGTGTGTGTGTGTGTGTGTGTGTGTGTGCATGCATGCAACAAATTGAGAATGACGAACGTAAATCGAGTTGTTAACAACGAGCAAGCACACGGAGAGCAAAAACAATAAACACATAATGTTAAAATTTCTTAAATATTTCATTATTATTTCTAATTAAAGGTTGAATATAATTGATGCTTCGCCTAGTTGGTTTCAGATTGACAAATGATATAGTAAACTAGCTGATATTAACTTGCAAAGATAGGAGCTTTAACTCTTGGGTTTCGTTCGACGTAGTGTTGCAACCTAAAATTACATTTCGGGTATTTTCAATGTTTTGGTGATGAAAATAATGACTAAAACAATAAAAACTGCAGTAAGAACCACAAATATGGTTGTAATTATAAGTGACTGAGTTAGTGATTAATGTGAAAAATGAATGAATTTTATTTCATTAAACAATTATTGCTGTAAAGTATTGATGATTTTATTTGTGCATGGTTCTCCTCTTGGAGTCTTTTTGGTGCTAAGCCGCTTATTTTCAGCGTTCTAAATTGACATATCAAATAACACTCGATTCTTTCCTAGATTCGTAACTTCAGTTGAGTTTGTGAGGAATTGCAGTCCGTTTTACATCATCAAAATAGTGTTTTTAGCATCCAATTACATATGTGAAGATTGATTCTTTCTGAGTAGCTTTTCGATTTCTCCGACATACTGAAGGTCACAGATTACATATAGGTTAAAATAAACTGCATTCTGTGTTTCACTTTCTGTTTGAACCGTGTATGTTCAGTGTTTAACATTTTGTGCAGGAAAATATTCTGGACTCTATCATAGATTGATATCCTTTCATCATCACAGGGACCAGATGTACCAGGATAGTCTCAGCTTGTAATTAGTGTCAATTTCGCTCTGAGTAAGATGTCTTAGAGGTAATTCGGTCTGCGGAAGGGTACCATTGGTTTGTTGGCTAGGATTAATTTCAGTGTGTCAGACGATTCCGCGATCGGCTAGTTATTTTGTGGATAATTTGGCATGTCCTGATGGTAGGTAAGAAAAATAGTATTTGAGCGACCTTTTCTTTTTTATATATTTTAGGAGGTCAGTGCTGTTTGCATTCAGATTCCTTTGTGTTCATGCCTCTATCAGGCCTTTATTGTAGTCTAGGTTCATCAAATCTTTAATATACTTTTCACATTTTTTTCTATAAAGTTTCACCGTCGGATCAAATTCTCGTATTATATCAAAATGCAACGAGGCAGCATGTTTGTTTCTACCCACTGAGTTTCCGTTGATTTCGGGATGTTTTTTTTTTCGCTGATGACAAAATTATCGAGTTTTAAGAAGACTAGATCAAGAAGTTGAAACAGGGCATAAGTGGGCGGATCGTCTACATTTCTTGTTACCATGCTTCCTCACACGTATATATTTTCACTGTACGATATATTAGTATACAAGTTTATCACATAAAACGGTATATTTTGAATGTACTTTATGCAATTTAATATTTTAGACATTATACTTGTGAACTTATCACTTTATGCGATTCAGATTGGTCCAAATAAGCTCATGCCATTATTGAGCAGTATTCTCTTTACTGATTGGCTGCAATCGTGGGAAAACGTTTTTAACCCCGCCTTCTTGAATATTTTGTTTTCATTTAAAAATTTTTGGCTGTCACGTTTTGAATCGACTTGCGAAATAAAATTGGAAAAAATTGTCTAGTAGTAGTATGGGAAATTTGAGATTTCTATCTCAGAAATCCCCTACCCCCAAAACGTTATACGTTAACATTTTTGTCAGCAGCCCTTTTTAGCTGAAACTGATGCTTTTCACATGATAAGGCTTTTTAACATAATTCTGATAAAATGTTTAGTTGGGGTAAGGGAGTCTCTGAGATGGGAACAGCTCTGTTACCAATACTACTTCATATGCTTATTAGCCAAAATCTTTAGCCAAAATATTATATTAAACAAATGAAATATTATATATAATGTCATTCTATCATCCAATCCGACATGTTGGATTTGATCTAAAAGAGTTTGCAAAAGATTTATTTCAATCAAATGAAGCATCAGGTTATACTGGTATAAAATCTAATATAATAAGTGATTATATTAAAAAAGTAGGCTATCTTATATCATATGATAATTTTTTAAATAATTTTACTATTTCAACTGTGTTTGGGACTATTTTTACGCACAATAAATGAACGGTACAGCGTCTGTCAGAATGAACGAAATTATTCGTTCTTCTTTCAATCTAAATAATCTTTACTGAAATAAAACTAATAAAATGAAGCTCAAATGGGAAATGATTTGGTTCGCAAAAGCTGGACATTGTTTAATGAGTTTCATAAATTTAATATTCAACTCGTTTCACAAAATCAATATTAAATCGTTACCCATTTGAGATCCTCTGTCTATGACATATATAAAATAGCATCGTTTTTCGGTAATGGTTCACTGGTTTTGCTTTTAATGACTTAATCTGTCGTGTCCATAAGATAGGATGGTATTTGTGCACATGTTGTCTCACGAACTGGTCATATATTTTGATATCCTGTATTTGAGACAGCCATGAACAGAGACTGTATAGATGTCCGAGTTTCCCTGCTTGTGGATATTAAGTAAACCTTCATTTCTTGGGGTTGTCTTGATTCAGTCTTTAGTTTGTTGCTTTATTTGTCCGATTTGGTTCATCATAATATCTGTAATCGTTTTTGCACAGTTTAGTGTGGGATCTTGGTCTTGTTGTTTGCATAATTTGGCGATGCTTAATTGTCTATCTGCTTCATTTATTTTAGTTTTTTTTAGTCATGACTCATAATGGAGCCCTTATCGGTAGAATTGATCATAATGTTCATATTCTGTTTTTCAATGAAAATATATGAATTTTTATTTGCTCACATCTTGATTTCTGCTAGCATGGTTTATGTCTTTTGAAAGAGCATTTTCAACTGAGATGATGAATTCTTCTAGATATGCAACTGAGCTTTTATAATTGGGTCTATTTAATCCGTATAAAGTGCTACACAGGTTGCTAAATATGTGCTAAATGAATCATTGTTTTAATGGATCAACTGGTTACACTTTTTTATTTTATCATTTCTAGAATCACAGCATGGACGACATGACGTTGGATTGACACCTAATCATGTGTCTATTATTCTTCCGATTGTACTTGTAGCCGTGATTGCCATTATAGTGTCAATTTTGGCGGTGATTTGGTGGAAACGAAAATTTTCTCGTGAGTAATACATATAACCATCTCATCAGGAGAAGGTAAGAGTAAATTTGTGATATTGTCATAATCAACAATGAGAGTGACAGTTTTCTACAAGAAGAATTATTTATATATGCTTGTTTCATGGAAGGATATCCAATCGTTGCTCTTTCTATCGGCAACGAATTTATTTCGTCTTCAAGATTGATGTATAATTTCATATTTATTATCTATATACATGTATAGTTTCAAATACTCGAGATTATATTTGCTAAACAGGAATATAATAATATTGTCAGATTGTATAAAGTATCTTGTATTCCTTATAACTTAACGGTTCACCCCCATCCAGTTTTTGACGAGGTTCGTTCTAAGCATTTGCATTATGTAATGTATACTAACAAGACCAACATTTATATTACCGCCACTTGTTGCGTCAATGAAGGACTAAACTGTACTGTTAAAAATCTCAACAACACAAATACAAATGTACATGTTTGATTCATTTGCCGAATAATGAACTATTTAATATTAATACGTACAAATTAACCACCTGACATACTATGGTTCAATTCCTCCTTTGGCCGATAACATATGAAAAATATGTTCAATTTCTTGTAACTGAAGGATACGGACAAAACAAGTATTACATATTTATACGGACAAAACAAGTGTTACATTTTTATTTATTCAGGTAGAAATAGACAAAGTGAAGAAATGAACATGCCGATGGAAAGCACATCTGCAGACACTGTTAAGGCATTGTAATACGGATATGAACTGCTTCAGTTGTATATGCGACGCCAATGAAACAACAAATACATCACTTTTGCTTAAGAAAGACATCAATGGGAAACAAAAGATATTGCAGAGAGAAATTAAAGATATCACTGCATATTTCAAAACTAAACCTATGACATAGATCAGAAAAAAGAAAATGTTAAATTATATGTCTGAAGACAGTTGAAATACAAACGATGTCTGACTTTTTGATTGGTCTTCATGTCACTGCACTACACTTATTTTCATCGAGGCATCTGACGCGCAGAATTGATGAAAGCGTTGTATATAGCATAGTGGGCAATTTGCGCATTGTTGTAGTCTCTCGAAATTGATGATGATGGTTGATTTAAAGTTGGTTGGTTGAATGATGATGATGATGATGATGATGATGATGATGATGATGATGATGATGATGGTGGTGATGATGATGATGACGATGAAAATCATAATTAAATTGCGATCCACTATTTGTTTTCCATACGTTGTTTTATTAAAAGAAATTCATTGGTTTGATTCACAAAAAAAATCAATTTCCGCTTTCAAATACAACAAATATATAGCAACAGAAGGCTAGTTTGAATCAGATCTGAAACACAAATTGAAATGGAAATATTGATTATGTACAACTTTTAATTCTATTCAAGCAAATAACAATAATTGCAGTTTTGTATTTAAAAATAATTATTTATTATCATAGGGTCCTTGCTGATATTTATAAAGAATAATTCAATTAAAATCTTCCTGGAGTACATATTTCAGATCCAGAAAAGTATCTCGGTGACCATCATCACTGATGTACTCTGATAGTAATTAAGATATATATATATATATATATATATATATATATATATATATATATTATATATATATATATATATATATAGATATATATATATATATATATATATATATATATATAATATATATATATATATATATATATATATATATATATAGTTACGAGACAAGGGTCTCGTAATACAGTAACAAAGAAATTAGTGAAAGCCAACAAGCTTTGTATATTTCAACAAAACAATTTATTTTCCTAGACAACAATGTAAACTTTGGTAAATAGGACGTAGCGTTGATGAATATAATCCAAATATGATTCTAAGAATAAAACACAAGTCCGATCACTAAATACTTCTATAAGAATCCAGGTTCGAGTCCTGACGACGACTGAATATGGAGGGCGATGACCTCTGATGTAGTCCAATATATGAATGACAATAATTCCTCACTTGAATCAGTCTTTGTTTACGAATAATTTCAGAATTAATTTCCTTGAATATCTTTCAGAATTGTTTTTATAAGAAAGTCAACTTATTGAGTGTCCAAGAAAATAAATTTTTGCAACCTTAAATCAGACGAACAATAAAATATTATGGCAACAAATTTAAAATAAATACATAGATACACATTGTTCCTTCAAGGGCTTGAATGACTCTCGCCAAACCGATATTAAGAATGCGTATTTTCACTCAAACATTACTTTAAATCTCGCGAGATTGGTCAAGTGGTCTATTATTATGCAAAAATTCAAACTTAGACCAATATCACTCCTTTTTAAAACCAATCAAAAAAGATTTTTTACAAACATTAATCACGCGGAGAAAGTATGTACGTGATGCTGACCAATCATTTTAACTTCCTGTTGATTGTTACCAAGGTAAGACGAACTAAATATCAACCCTCACCTATTACATCTTCGACTTGAATAAACAAATTTTGTGTTAAAGATATATCTCACTACTAAAAAATACAATCCAAAATCCGAGACAAATATTCATTGCAATTAATTACAATGAAACAAAATGAAATAAAATGAATTTTAAACCTTTCACACAAGCTATTTAATCATATATACGTAACAATATATATATGTATGCATATATATATATATATATATATATATATATATATATATATATCTATATATATATATATATATTTATATATATATATATATATATATATATATATATATATATATATATATATATATATATATATATATATATATATATATATATATATATATGGTCTCAATTTTAAGATGTGATTAACTTTTACAGATACTTAACGGATGTATCTATATCAAAAATATTAATTGGGATTGATCATAATTGTATGTTTTGTTGTAAATGATATTGCCATAATTTCAGTGACGTAATTGATAGTTCAATTTATAATTAATACCCTCATTAATGTGACTTTTGTGATAAGATCGAGGAGACCTACCGAAACGCCTACTGACGCCTTTACTGTAAAGTAGCATTTAGTCTGAAATGATATCCTTATAAGTATAAAGTCTCGAACTTTGCAGTGACGTGCTTTCTTTTCTGTGTGATAACGCCTTTCACTTTTCAATGACATTTTATGAAGTTTGTGATGAGGTCATATATGTTGGAATGACTTCTTCACTTTCAGAATCATGTATCAGAAACTTGATAAGATATCTTTCTAAATATTCTTAATGCGATTTATTTTTCATTGATACATGTTGGATTTGCAATAACATCTTTTGCACTTCCTTAAAGTGTTTGAATATTTTGAATGTTGCATTGGTAAATTTTTGCATAATGATGACTAATTTTTCATTTACTTATTCTTCTCGCTCTACCGTCCATTTGCTCGAGACAAATTTGCCTAGGTATTTAAAACTTAATTTAAATTTAATTGAAATATTTTAATTTACATATCACAGTCAACACAAACATCATTATTCATACTTTTTCTACGAGATATTTATTAATAAATCATACAGTTATTTATTTTAGCCTATTGAATCTTACTTGGTTGATCTTCTATCTGTTGTTCTATATCGTACACCTATCAATTCTATATCTCACTCACGGCATGGAATTAATTTTAGGATTTGAATTATTATTTATTATTCTACTTATTAAATATAGGAATAATTTATTGCGGTACAGTGTAAACTATTGGAAAACGCAGCACACAATTGTAATTTTAAGAAATAGAGTTATCTTGGGAGAAAATAACCGGTTTTGCCCCTGGGGATAATGGGGGAGGAACAAAAGTAGCGACTGCTAGCGTATGGACAGTACTCGATATCTACAGAGAAATTAGAGTCAGTTGATGTTGACAGCAATACTTTGGACAAAATGTTTGACAACTGAATCACAGATGAAGCTGGTGTACGAAGTGATACCAAACAGAGAGAGAGAGAGAGAGAGAGAGAGAGAGAGAGAGAGAGAGAGAGAGAGAGAGAGAGAGAGAGAGAGAGAGAGAGAGAGAGAGAGAGAGAGAGAGAGAGAGAGAGAGAGAGAGCTTTGCCGCTAAAATATCGTACCAAAGGTTTACAAATCCAGACAAATTAAAAAGGACTCTGGGAGTCATGTTAAGATTTAAGGCATGGTTAGAAATGCTTTTGCGTTCGGTAAAAACCATACTCCTATTTCAATGATCCGACATGGTTACTTTAATGAAACCGGATGTTTTATAGAATGAACCAGATACTCGTAACAGTTAAAACACTGCAATAGACAGGTATTGTTTTAGTGGCAATAGCTATAGCATTTAATGTGCTAATTGCCACAAGGTACTAAATTCTGGGCGTAACGACCTTCAATAAAATGTCCTACGTAAGTGAAGAACAAAATCATCTTAATCATGCAAATGTTGATCTACTTCCATCTGCAGCAGTGATGAAGCAGAAGAGGCAGTCAACAACGTAAATCATCTAAAATACCAAACTCGCCTAAAAACAATTTCAGCTTCGGTTTGAAAAATATGGCCTGCAGAATTTTTTTTTTATTAATAGTTTTTTAAAAGCAATTTCGAATGGAGGAACCTTGACCATTATTAATATTGAGGAATTTCAGCTCAGTGTAACAATAAGTTTTGTATTAAATGAAAACATAAAATGAGAAAATTTTAAATTCTGTAAATTAATGATTTTTTTTGTGTAAAACTAAATGCAATGTTACAGTTATTCTATCATATTTCACGTGAAATTTGCTTGGAAGTAGTGTGTGTGTATTCAGTTTAGTTATTGAATTACTGATTTTAAACCTATGTCCCATTTGAAAAGTTATGACAAATCCATATGCCAAATCAATTCACATGCCTCATACACAATACTTTAAACAATCAAATCGAGAGATTAAAATAGCCATTTCAGTAATGCAGATAGATCGATGACGCAACTACATGTTATTGGTTACCTACGTCACATGCTGATTTTTTCAAAGGGATACAAAATATCTTTAATAAATTGCCAAATACCCAATTCAATTCGTATATTTTTAAAGGTATATATGCAATAACATGAAATGACAATAAAATGGGATATGTAATAAATGCAAAACCACCTAAGTAAGTTGTGCTGAGTAATTGGACAACCACCTAAGTGATTTGTGCTGAGTCGAGGGAATGAACTCAGCATATTCCAACGATAACACCCTTGACATATTCCTACGCTGTATGAAGCTAGTTCTTTCCATCCATTTGGATTAAACATACATGTAATTTTTTATATCTAGATCCTATCTGAAACTTTCATTATCAATAAGTACAGACCGCTCCAGTGACATAGTGGTTAGAGCGTCCGCCTCGGATCCGCCAGATCGTGGTTTCTATATCCGGTCGAGTCATACCAAAGACTTACAAAAATGGTACAAACAGCTGCCTCGCTTGGCGCTCAGCATTAAGGATTTAGTGTCAGGACTGGTCGGCCCGGTGTCAGGATAATGTGTCTGGATGGGATATCATGCTAATTGTCTGCGGAATGATGCCTTGGTGCTAGTCATCACTATAAACTACCACACTGCAGACATCATAGCAATATGTTTGAAAAATTGTTAAAGCTACGTTGAAAATGATAATTAAATCACATCACATAAATAAGTAGAAGATGTGCCATAATTTTATACGGACTAAATATATGGCACTAACGGTTGCACAGTTATAAAAATTGAATCATTCCTAGGTAGAGCATTCTATACACTTTTGGAAGACATAAACTATTGCAACATTGCAATATTAAGATAACCAAGATATGGTAGACACGTTTATATCACACTTCGGAATTGTAAATATTGAATACCTGTAAGAATAATATCATATCTGAGCACGATTGGGCACCATGGATCTTAGAACTTGAATACAAATCTTTTATACCAAAATGCACATACGAATGAATCCAAACAATGTAAAAGTACGAACCATATTTAAATTTCAGCAGATGGAAGTGTACAGGAGGAGGGAGATCCATTAATTGAGAAAGGTAACTTTTCAAGGAAAGATACGGTAAATTTAAGCAACAACATATTTCATTTGTCACAAGTTATATAAAACATTCTTACAATCAGTTTAAAGGATGTAAGTTCTTGACGTTTGATTACTTTAGCTTCAAACAATTATTAAATGTTGTTAAAACTTGGGTTTTTAATGTTGTCCGCCAAAATAGCTTCACGAATATTATGTTGTCTTTTAGGTCTGGCTTCACCAATATCTGAGAAACTTTAGGACGTTCTATGTTTTGACTTTAAAAATCGTTTTAGTTTCATTTTCATAAATCAATCAGGTTGATTGGGATTAACAGATATAGATTTTATATATAGTTAAAAAATCATTACGTTGCATGGTCATTTGAAGTTCCTTCTCTTTAACTTATATGCTTAGTTCTTACCAGGTTTTCCTGAAATCAAGAACTATCTGCGCGGCTTGTACAAAGACATGACGAGTGTATCTCTGTCGCCCACCGGAAAAGAAAACTTTGTTGACGTATCAGAAGTGTATATTAACTTGGACTTCCAACAAATGGAAACCAGAGATTCCAAATATACAGAAACTGACCAGACATCATATAAGGCTTCGGTTTCTAAAGAGGATTTTCATATTTTAAAAGCACATGTTTCTCCAATTATAATTGTTGGAAGTAAAGGCTGTGGTAAGTCAACATGGTGCAAGCATGTTGTTCAATGCTGGTCACAAAACTCTAAAACTGAGGATGCAAATATACAAGGCATAAATTTACCTTATCTTGGAGAATACCAAGTCCTATTATACTTGCCACTAAAATCTTTTGACAGAAGACTTTCGTTTCAGGAGTTATTACAACAAACTTTATTCCAATGACAACCAAAATATTTGAATATCATAATGAAATACATGCATGATAAAAATCATGCCCAGTCTATACTTATTCTCATAGATGGTTTTGATATAATTAGTGTATATGCAAAACCTATGTCAGAACTATTTGATCATAAGCTATTCTCTTTATGTACTGTTATTTTTACATGTCGACCTAGCAGTTTTAAACTGATGTTTAATGCATGCATTGATAGTTCAATACAGCTGGAGCTATATAAAATCTGTGAAATTCCTCTTGAAATGTCGGCAGCATACGCAAGCAAGGTTTTGAGCAGATTAAGTCCACAGTATAAGGATATTAATATTAAGAACTTTCTGATATTTACAAGGAATCTCCATGTTCAAAGTCTGCTAAAAGTACCTTATCTTTGTCTTACGCTCTTGTGTGTATGGATGGAAAACAAAAATCCCTACATTGAAATTACTGATATTCTGCTTCGCATAATGGAGCATTTACTTGACACTGCGAAAACAGATCGGCGGTGCAAGGAAAAACTGACAAAACTATCGCAAGGAAATTCCCTTGAGGTTCACACAAGCCTTAAGAAATTAGATGAGCGATTTGCTAAGATTAAGTATCTTATGTATGAATTCAGCATGACAACTGAAGAAATGTTTCTATCTAAAACGGAGGGATTAACGGTTGAAGAAAGGTTGGGTGGTGGAACACGAGCAAGAGGCAAGGAAAAGCTCAGTATTGAAGTCCTGAATGAAATAGGTCTCGTAACTGAATCTGTGCAACTAAAAGCAATGGAGAACCAATCAACCTTGACGTTTATAAATGTTATTATCTACCAATTTTTTCTTTCCATGGCAATCGCATTTAAAAAAGGACATGCTTTCAATTATATCGTTTCAGATATGGATGTTGCTGTAAACACAGCATGATTATTCACATGCTCTGGCAATTCTCACCTGCATTAGGAAAGGAAATTTTGGTTGACGTGAGCAAGTTAAAAAATAAGAAACATGAAAAGCGTTTGAGTGAACTGACTAACAAATGCAGATACTCCATCACAAAGCAATCCAAGAAAAATAAAAATCATCAAATGATGTGGCTACAGTTGCTTATGTACAAGGGTACTCTAAACAATGAGAAACTTTTGTTTCTGACAAATGCCTTGAGATCCAAGGATTCACTTACCTCTCTTGTGTTAGAAAACACTGAAAATAATGATGAACTCGTGTTTTTGGCTACCATGCTCACAAACGTTGGAAAAGCTCACACTCAACATCAGTAATTGTACTCTGCTGTTGTGTCCGGAATGGAATAATCAGATACCATTCAAGCTAAAAGAAGTCGTAATTAAGTCTGTCATTATCAGTAGTTGTGATTTAGAAGTACTTTGCAGGGTTTTTATTTCTTTGAATATTGAAAGGCAAGAAATGTCCCCGATAGTGATTAGTACTAGTGATTTTGCAATCTTGTCTTAGAAGTCACGCTCTCGAATACATCTATGAAAAATATTCAGGATATTTACGTAAGCTGGAATTAGGAGGACATCTGGATGTCGTATAAAGGATACGAAAGTCGGGAACCTGTATTCTTTACAAATCGGAATGCAGCCATTAAACGGACATATCCATATTACATTATGAGAATGCATGGAGCCACAGATGATGATGATGATGATGATGATGATGATGATGATGATGATGATGATGATGATGATGATGATGATGATGTAAGGAATTCAATAATACAGATCAATTGAATTTATTTCAAGCCAGGAAAGCATAAGTTAAAACATAGTCCAATCGACCATGTTTATGGTGTGCAATATAAAAGAAACATGGTTTGTCAAAACGTATCAGACGTTGCTTTGTCTTTCAGCAGGAGAAACACAATTAGAGAGGGAAATAATATACATGAACAACACATTGTCATTTATACCTTATAACATCTCGAAACAGGAGGTCCTGTGCAGAACATTTTTGGAGTGTAATGTGTATCTAATTTATGTGTCTTTTTTTGATAATAATATATTTTGTAATTTCATACAGCTAATGACATTTTGAATGTCAATATGCTGTCACAGAATAAGGCTAAAATAACCTGGTTATGCCTTTAATTTTTTTTATACTTTATTTGTTGTACAGGCGTACAATGTTACCTGGGGTGAATCACTGACTACCGGGTAGAGTGATTCGAAATTACATGCAGGCGGAGAGCCATTGAAATGTATGGATTGCGTGGATATTTGACTAGGACTATTAATCACTCCTATGGTCTTAAGCTTGATACACTGAAAACTAAGACACAAGTCATTTGGATTTCGTCAGTGGTAGGCGAACTTTCTACCATCGTCTCAGGCCATAGGGGTAAGTGTTGAAATTTCGTCTTATTTGATTTGTGAAACTATTTCTCGGTTTTGTGTCCTGTCGGGTGACGTTTCGTTTTTAGCGTTTGTTCTTATTGCCATTTTACTAACAAAGTTTTGTTTTATTGTAGCTTTTTATTTTCTTTTTGGATACGAGTGATCCCGACGGATGATATAGTAGCCGTTGGGTACTATAGTAGCCTGTTCGATACTATTGAAGGTGGTTTGATACCATTGTAGACAGTTCGATATTAATATAGACCCCGGGAGTCTATTGTGATTGCGGGAGTCTGTCGTGAATTATAGAAGCCATTGAAGTCTGTTGGATCCAATTGTTGTAGCTCATAGGATAGCGGACATTAAGAAAGCTTAATGAACATTATCAGATATCATGGTACATTAGTTCATATGTCGTATAAACTGTTGTCAGTTTAGGAAGTGGATTCCAGTTTAGGAGTGTGTTTGTGTTCATTTGCGTTGAACGCAGGAAGTGGTCGAAGTGTCAGAAATAACATTTGAGTATTGCTCATTTTCGTTCAAGATATTTTATGAATCTCGGTTAAATACTTTACGAGATTAAGTGGATCTCATATTTAATTTCTTTTCATTTTTTTCTCAGAGCATGTGATAACATTTGTTAGTTTAAATGATATTTTCGTTTTCATTTCATGAGTGTATGTAGAATGTTGTATTAGTTATATGATAGTAGTGTACGTGTAAGAGTCTGAATTTGTTTTATATTCACACACACACAAACACACACACATACACACACACACACACACACATATATATATATATATATATATATATATATATATATATATATATATATATATATATTTTGTAACGCATTTTATAAATTCAATCATTCATCACTTTGTGTTGTTATTCATTTAGTCCAAACAGAGAAATCCCACTCGGTTTCAATTCTGTTACATATGCTATAAAGGGTTTTGCACTTTCAAAAATGCGTCTTTTATAGAGCATAAATTGTTTCATTCATAAAGTTTTAAATATCAGATGCACTATATTTTAGGTAAACATAATCCGTCAAGAACATTAGTTCTGGTGAAAGGTGAGGCTGAACTAAGTCTCTGATTAGTCATAATTAAAATAACTGAATTATTTACAGAGAATGTACAGAAATACCTAGGTGATTCATCCAAAGCCATGTGTTATAGTTGTATATATTGGCTTTGTAGATAAGAAAATTATTACGCAGAATTCGGCATTCGTAGTAGTACTATTAGCTTTGTATGATTCAAGTTATTCAAGTGATAGATTAATTGATTTAATTTACTCATTTGTTGGAATTGCTGTGCTCTAACATTCATTTAACGACTATTTGTACATTTAATAGCTATACAGATATATTGTGCTTTAATTAAAAATCATTTGGATTTATAGCTGTATTGGACTTGCTGTGAATTAATTTAAAAACATTTATAACAGCGAATTATTCCGTAATGTTGGCACGTTACAATAGTGACAAGATTAGGAATAGTGTTGGAACTTATTTAGATTACTCAAAACTTTTGGCACAGTAAGTTCTGTATTCTTGCATTATTCTTGACACAATCGATATATTAATTTTTAAAATGTCCATAAAGTTAGTGTGTGTATGTTTGTGTGTGTGTGTACTAGCTTTTGGACCCTGTAATTCTAATCTAAGTACACAGTGACATATAGCTGGCAGGCCTACCATGCCCCTCTCCACCGTCCGACCTCCGTCTCCTGCTATTTTTTATGCTTTGTTGTATGCAAAACAAGAGAAAAAGGTTTACATTGCAAATATATGGCTGCTCTAGCTCTGCTGTCGATACATTTAAGTATACCTGAATATGCCTATTTAGGTCACAATGTGGACAGTTGGATAGCCATCGTATTACAGACATGCTTGCAATACAACTTTTAGGCATGAAACTATTGACAGGAATACTAATACGGCAACTGCCATTTCGCAAAAAAATAAATAAAATGGAAGTACCATAAATACTGACAAAGTAGTATACGAATTACTGATGGTCGTTACAATATCAATCGTTTCACAAACAAATAATACAAACAGCAGTTTCCAGTCCCCCCCCAATATTTTACCCATTACAAAGCATTTACAGCAACCATGCATCTCATAATTTTGACCTATTACCAGTCAATCAGTTAACTGATTGGATGTAATAGTATATGTGAAATAATTCGCAAACTTGATGGAAATTTGTTTAATGTTTTGTTTTGTTAATGGTTGTATATGTAAAATAACGTTAGTGCATTTAAACTAGGAAGGATTTAGAAAATGTCATTTTAGAAACGAATACTCATTGTAATCGGTCTTTGAAATTTGGAACATTGACGGTGTAAGCTTTAATTTTCTTGCAACTTCAAGCTGACTACTTTTGGCTGCGTGAAAGTGAAATCATTTTATGCTCCATCAATGCGTAGGAATGCAACTACAAAATTAGATTTAGTTGCATTTACATTGGATGCAACACTAAAAGCAGAGATAAACAGAATTATAAATTTATTGCTGCAACTTCCATGTTAGCACTATCTTGCTCGCGGATTCCTTATGTTTCTGATAAATATTTGAGAATCATTTTGTTTTGCCATGTTTGCACATTGTCTTCTAGTACTTATATTTCTTTTTTGTGATGCTGAACTGCAAACTCTGCTATAATATCATTCGAGAATATTGTGATTTCAAGTGATTGTATGGTTCATTAAACCGAAATAAAATGTGTGTTTAACGTTTTTTTCTGTGCTTGTTAGTAAGATTTCTATGGATTTACACATTAATGCTTGATATGATACATTTAATGCAATTAAGTTAAATGATAACAACAAGTGACATAATTGCATTATTGCAAGCATTGCTTGTCACATTGTACAAGATGTCACCGTGTAGCTTCTTGATTTGGTGCTGAAAAATGTGCGCATCAAAGCTTTTCTTTTATCCCCCAATTTAAGGAATTTTTATCAATCAATAGGATGAAAGCACTTTGAACAATAGATGGTACTATAAAATCAAATAAGTCTTTCACAAGTTTTCCATTTATAGGCGAATGGAAATAAGTAAGTAGACAGGTATACACGCAGTCGTCTTTTCTTATTTATCGCATCAGTATTATGGTTACAAATTAAAAGCAAAGGATATTTTTTGGATGACGATATTTTTTATATTAACCCCACCTCTGTACAGGCGATTTCGTTTCAAACACAACACGCTTATGTACACTTGCGTCTTTTCTTTGAATACCATTGTATAGAAAGACCACTTTATTACTGGTAAGCCAATTAACTTCCAGTTGGTCTTTAATAAATAACGAGAAACTGCGACTCTATGATAGTCTCGTGTAACCTTTTAGGCTGAGAAAAATGAAATGAAAACTATTTACATTTGAAATTATTAATAAAACAATGACTCATTCTGAAGATTGCACGTGAACATTCGATTATCTTCTATTAATATTGTCGATTATCTGTGTCAGATTTCACTTATTTGAGCGTAAAATTGAATGATTGCTTCCATTGAACGTTATTGTGTCTTTTGGATGCTTTCAATTTAACACTATTGTCAGAACTTGTCAATCTCAAGTCTGGGGGAAGACACGTATTAAGATATTAATATTTTAATGACAGCACAGTGATCGAACAAAACAATGATAAAGATCACTGTTTGGAAAAAAATATTCTTTTTTAAGTCTCTGATTAAACATTTTCAGATCCTCGAAATTAGGATATTATCTGAAAACAAAACGCTAATGCTTGATCAAGACTACACAATTTTTGGAGACTGTATCCGCTGAGTATTTAAACATTAAACTGGGATTGAATAAAAAAAACTTTAGTTTTTCAGTCTTCAACTAAATTTAACTCTCTCTCTCTCTCTCTCTCTCTCTCTCTCTCTCTCTCTCTCTCTCTATATATATATATATATATATATATATATATATATATATATATATATATATATATATATATATATATATGCCATCTTTGTATATTACGTTTAATGTGTCGTTATCAGGATTTAATCCCAAAACAAAAGGGATTACTTAGGATGACATCTTAACATTGGCAACAAACTTCAAATGTCCACATGCTTTAATCTAACTCATAGGTTTCGATTGGCGCCAAAACATTGTCCACCTTCATTCTCCTCACTATCGTTCATAGAAGAAATACTGTGTTGGTGTTCAGAATCAGGTCAATGGAAATTACTCTCATATATCAAGCTACACTCTACATAACTGTTATGTATATATGTATTCTGTGTATTAATTTTTATGTATATAAATTGTTATGGTCATTTGTAAACATCACTTGCTTTGTGCTTTTAATACGAGTAAACATGCGGTGACCGGACAAAAGGGCACGGACAAAATGGTACGGACAAAATGTCATGTGGACAAAATATCCGCGGACAAAATGGCACGGACAAAATGGCACGGGCGCAGAACAACAAACCTTTTATATGTATTAGGAGAGACGACATGATCATCTTCGCAGCTGGAGGAAATTGCAAGCAGAAGGATTATTGGAACGTTACAGAAATATATTGGATTTCGCACTTCTCGTCAAACGACTTCTTTCTCTGGATTTTATTCCACCACAGGATGTTATTGATTTGTTTGAACTTGTAATCGAAGATCGAGCTTATCGTAACATAGATGTTATCTGTGATTAATGGAAAATAACTTCATTGCTAAATAAAGAAGAGCAGGAAGAGAGCCACCCAGATTTTCAATTCAACTTTGGAGTCAATTTTCTAGAGTAGTCAACATCCTGCCTCGCATCAACAATGCAATCGAGCGTTGGCACAATGCATTCAACAATGTTGTCGGATTCGCGCATCCGACCACGAGCAAATATGCATGGAAACTACAACAGGAACAACATACAACTCAACTTCTTCATCGTCAATTGGAACTGGAAACAATGGGAAGAAAAAGAAAATATACATCCGCGTCAATGAAGCGTTACAATCTATGGTGGCCGACTACAACAACCGAGATCCAATAACATTTTTAGGAGACATTGCACGTGTTTTAAATAATAATGTTGTTTGACTTCACTATTTCCTAAAATAGGATAGATATAATTATTTTAATAAAGTTAGACTAAATTTGAATAAATATATTAATGAATTATTTGTTATTGCTTACTCCATCTTATTTTTCCCGCCAATTTTGGTACCACTGACATTTATCCGCATGACATATTGTCCGTGCCATTATGTCTGCTGATATTATGTCCACATAACATTTTGTCTGTACCATTTTGTTCGCGCCATTTTGTCCCCGGTCATTTTGTCCTAGTACCGAACATGCTATTGGGGCTTGTTAACCTTCGAAGTTGTAAAGGAAAATATCATTGAAGAATTTGATGGGATTCGAGTTAAGGTCATCGATTTTCTCTCAGAAAACCCAAGAATTTAATTTGCCATTGGTTAGCTGAGTAAGGACCTCAAATTGCTGACAACATGTATAATCTGGAAATGATTATTCGATCATCATTATGGTTCTGAAAATGCGCATTCGTTTTTATATGAGATGGTTACCTGTGAATTAATCAATCCTACCTTAAACATTAGTTTTGGTTTTAGTTTTGTTAAGTTAAAAGCATTTAATTCATTTGAAATATTTATTGGAATTACAAGGTGCTCATAAACTTATAACTAGGTAGTTATTTTGAAAGTACCGTGAAGATTGCATTCGGGACACTACTAGAATTCATTTGGAATACTCGATACTTTGGACTTGTTATAGAATATTTTTTATTTAGGAAGCAGCAGAGAGGGTGAACCCTACAAGTTTTTCCCATATATTTGCTTCAATCATAATGATATCTGATTCTTACGAAACGATTACTTGTCTGTTTGTAAAAAAATATAAGCGATTAGCATTTTATATCTTTATGTAAATACATCTGAAATCTAAGTCTGTTCACCCTCTCTGCTACTAGCTCATTTTCTTTAACTCGCCGATACATGAATAATATACAAGAATCTCTTGCAATTTAACAATCAAATATACTATAGTGAACAACTGTAAGTGGTTGTTAAAGACTTCTAAACTTTGTTATAAATGATGTTGTGGAGAACATTGCACGCAACATAATCAGCTCGTGAAAAAATCCCCAGGATTACAAATCTGTATCGGATGTGGATTATCATCTCGTGCTGTTATATGCGCAAAATGCAGCGGTAAAAAATACAGCTCATTAATGTTCTACTACCAACATATAATCACAAGTTGTACTTTTATCAGAGACGACCCTCCAACTGCGAGTGAATATTTACAAGTTACTCTGAGATAACTCCTGCAGTGATTGATCCTGAAGAAGATAAAAAATAATAACCCAGCGAGAAAAACAAATACAAGAAAAATCAAGGCGATGAGTGGATCGGAGCGAATGATAAAGATCTGTAAAAAAAACCCTCTAAAATATACTTCTTAGGAATATATCGCAAAACCAGCACACCCTCAGAGACTATTTTGTCAGATAAAATCATATAAGGATTAGTCTGCGCCGGTCAATCCGATTACATAATAACCCTTATATCTGCTGCTTCAGGAAGTGTACAATCATTATATATTATATAGGAAATTGTACACTTCTTGATGCAGAAAATACATATCAGGATGGCATAATAAATACCTGTAGATGTATTCCTCGAATAAAGGATAGCCTGCAGAAGCAACATTTCATCTGTCCGATGTTTTATTTTTATTTTTTTATTTTGCATCTCGATAAATTCCTCAGACGTTAGAGGTTTTTCTTTATGCGCTACATACTTCAAATTCCGCTTATTATAATAATCCAGCATTATTCTGTACTTGTTACCACCATATTTTGTACAAATGCTCATTTTGCTCTCGCAGTCCATTATCACAATATAGACATGGTCTCATTCCTTCCGATCCCTTATGAATCATATAATTATGGAGGCCGCAGTATTCTCCACGACATCGTTACTCGCATCTCCTGGTTGTCTCTTGAAGCAACCTCGCGCATTTGTGCTAGCTGCATGAAACGGCATTCTGTTATTTAAGCAAGTATTTAATTTTGATTTAGATAGATGCCTTTGCTAGATACTGTTATATAGGATTGCAGAAAAAAAAACATGAACAGGGCACATATATCATGCTGATATAATTTAAAATCAGAATAAATATCTACGTGATGATCGCGATTTTGATCCAGATGAGATGCATCGCGAGTTTATCTCGAGTATAATTGTCGAGACTCCAGAAGAACAATTACAGGATGAAGCTAAAAACGGGTATTGGTATCTGCGTCAGTATTGCTCGCTGTTCCATTATTCATTCAACGATGTCGTTTGGCAGCGCACAAAAGATGACGCTGTTAAAAATCTTATAGCTGATAATTTTCTCAAAAAGATATTTGCGCAGGGAATAATTTTTGCATAATAATTAAATATATTGGTATAACTGAATTTGGTCTTGCCTGTTTGAGTTCTTAAACTTATAAGAGGCGTGTTCACCTCTTGTTGTCACTGCACATTATGTAGTCAATGAAATTCCAATAGTCATCTAGGAAGCAGAGCTAGCCATTTATAGCAGTAGATGCGTTGGTTCAAGGCAAGTGGAATATCTCAAAATATGCCTAAATGACAACTATTTCAAATCAAGCTATTAAATACACAATATATTTCAAAATTATCATTCAGGGAAATGGCTTGTGTTTCCACTGTGATCATCATGTGTTCTCAAAAATGGCCTTCGGACATGAGAAATGCATGTATAAATTCGCAGGTGGGGTGAAATCAACGTTTTAGTCGTTGAATTCCTACGACTTGACAGCTCAAGTTAATGATATTGTTATGTTTGGTTTTATTATACCTATCACAAAATACTGACCTTTTTGACCGAATGATGTAATTTGAATTAAACAATATTTTATATTAGGCAGGTGTATGCAACAGTAAACATGTCCCTTACACCCTAGAACATTACTAGCTAGTGTGCTGCACTTGGGAGTGGGAGAAGCTATATAGAACGGGATGAGAGGAAAACTTGTTCTTTTAGTTTTCAAGTATCTCTGCTTATGTGGAAAGTTGCACACCTTCAATCAGTATATAAGAATAACAAATATAATTATATCGAGATCTAAATATTAATAAATAGATATGACTGGCACTTATACGAGGTCATGTTATGTTAGCCTCTCCATTGACCTATCAATTTACAGTTTCTATCAAGAAATGTTCATTGCCCATAAGCCCAACAGTGTTGCTGAGCCAGTTTGGTTTAAAAATCAGGAAGGACTTTCACAAGCAAATCACAGAAACCCTAACCACTTAGCTAATCTCTACTTCCAATGTCTGCAGTGTAAGTGACAAGTAAGAGATGATAATTTAAAATATAAATATTGGACAACAACTACGTGTTATGTGCAGGTAAAAAAAGCTTACAAATTCCTAAACGTGTTGCAAATTGGAATGTTTTTGCATTAATAATGATCAATAGGTACAATCCTACTCTTTCCACAATAATTTCATACATACTCAACATATGTTCGGTTCCTACAACAGCAGCCTTCATTTAACAAGCACTTTCATATACCGAATGCTCTGGGTTCCCCGTTGATTTTATTCGCCTGTACATTTCCAAAACGTTTGGAAACACGGATGGATTCTCTAGAAAAATTTCAATGTAATTGCAAAATTGAATTTAAGTGACCCAGTTAAGATCATTAAAACTCTACACAACAAAGCTTTGAAAATCCGGGAACATAACAAGTTAACGTACATTTTATTCCTCAATTCCTCACCACAAATGTGAAAGGTTTATATAATCTGTTTGTCATGCAATTGCATAAATTAATTTTTTTATTAAGTAAATATAGTCCGGTTTCGTTTTTCGTGTACAACGATACCCGAGAGTGACCAATGTATATTCTACAATAGCTAATGTAGGGATTTTCGTAATAATCAGTGTTTTGTGAGTAAAATTATCAATTCGTTATTTTGAACGAACTATCATTTGTATTTTACTATTGTGAAGATCATATTTCTGTTTCGTGATATACCGTGAATCGTTCTTTCGTTTTTTGTCTTGGTATCGTATTTGTTGCATAAGATCACGCTAATTATGTTAATTAGTCCCATATCGGGACCCATGCACACACGTGTCTATCATACTTCACTTGATATTTTCATATAACATTAAATATTGTATTGCATTCCCATCAATGGTGTTTTGTTATTAATTCGAAAATCCCAAACTCGGTTATCTTGTTACACTGCTTTTGCAAGTGTATTTCCATATATCCATTTGTAATGCATACATTCAGTATTTGAGGAAATTTTATAGTTAAGTTACTGTCAGACATTTATAAATGCTATCAGTGTATTGCAGTTTGTTATTTTCAGATGTACTGCAAACAGAACAAACATTTCTAAATCACTTTTATCATCAGGAGATAACATTCTAATTTCAACTAAGACTGGTAACAAATTTACATTATTATGCTATTGATATACATAATTGATAGGTACAAAATTAATGATTAAATACGTCGCACTATATTACATTTGCTAAATAACATGTCATTGCTTATGGATGAATTTTGAGATGTCATGAGAGAGAGAGAGAGAGAGAGAGAGAGAGAGAGAGAGAGAGAGAGAGAGAGAGAGAGAGAGAGAGAGAGAGAGAGAGAGAGAGAGAGAGAGAGAGAGAGAGAGAGAGAGAGAGAGTGTTGTATTGGTATTTAGCACCGAACGTACAATACGAACGGTAAAATGGTGGTCGATGTATGTATGTATGTATGTATGTATGTATGTATGTATGTATGTATGTATGTATGTATGTATGTATGTATGTATGTATGTATGTATGTATGTATGTATGTATGTATGTATGTATGTATGTATGTATGTATGTATGTATGTATATATATATATATATATGTATGTATGTATGTATGTATGTATGTATGTATATATATATATATATATATATATATATATATATATATACACACACACACACACACACACATTATTTTAACATGCATTTAAAGTGTTGGTATAAAGCAACTTGATATACCAATAGTATTGGTATATCAAATTGTGATTTGCCCATGGCGTATGAAGAAGCATAAGGATCATGTTTTTATATCTTTATACTCTCTAAACATGGATATGAATTCCTTTCGTTTAAAAAAGATAAAATAACAAGAATATGATTTTCATGTAATATAGTTTTATAGAAACGAAAATTTTAATACAAAAATATCAACCATACTTAATCCAGGAAATATATATTACTGAGTTCCACCCTGTGTTGTTTGCTCTCATCTGTAATCATTGCTGCTTCCAGTCCCTCCCTATTGCAAAAATCACTGTGCAACACTGAAGAAAAAGGAAAGTGGCATCAGATAATGAGTAACATGATGAAGCAAAATTTAATATACTAAAGTGTGAGTTGATTGAAGAGTTTGATGGCTGAGACATTTGCAACTGATATAATGATCATTCTTTGTCCAAATGTGAACTTGTTAAGGATGACAGATTTATCTAACATAAGCCGGATGACATACTGAAACTTATTTTGTTTAAAAAATAAGCAGAATGCAAACACTTTAAAAAATGACACTATTTGATGTCAAGCTAGTGACAGCATTCTTGCAGTCAAAATATGAAATCAGACATTTACATAAAATACACCCATCTAAAGGATCAGCACCTGGCTGGTCTTATACTCAGTGTTAGGAAAAATGATGGATCTGAGTTTGAACCAAATTAAGAAGCCAGATCAGCTCCTTTGATCGCCACATTAAATTCAAGAAATATGCAAGTTCAATGATGAGAGGAAATAATAAAATTTTTGCATTAACAAGGGAAGCTCTTCGTGCTAAGCAAACAAATATAAAATCTAAAGGAAAAGGAAATAAAACCAATCGGAGTCAACGGATCACAAACAATGAAATAAATGTCCTGTATTGCAAAACAATAATGGGGATGGAAACACCGAAAGCCACTGTTAACACCTCCTGTAACAACTCTGTGCATTTGGTCTGAGTGGAGTGACTGAACATTACCATCTGAAATGGGGGAAGAGATGTTACACTAAAGAAAGATGTGAATGCAAATTTCATGTCACAGAAATGTAGTCTATAAACAGCTAATCAAACATTAGTGACAAACAACAACAGACTTATTCAAATTACCTGAATAGCGCCGGCCACTTAAATAATGATCCTGTCATCCCCTACCCTCACAGCAAAGAAATTTCAAACTGCACAGCAACAGACTGTTGTATATCAAGTTCACAAGCGTGTAATATTCAACAGAATCAGCAGCCCATTCTACCGATCAAACATCACCGTACAAAATACGTTTGTTACGAACCTCGGGCAAATGTAAAAGATCCCTAACTTGGTCAACTTTTTGCAACAGGCGACTTCTCTAACAGGGCACACACAGTGAAAATGTAGGAGAATTAATGAAAGTGACACTGACAGTCAATAGTCAATAGGTATTGGGAAATATGGACATAGATGATATTAACGAAATGTAGCTATTCATTCGTTAGGGCTAAATTGTTTCATTCGTTATTTTGATGTTTATTGTTGAAATCGTAGTCTTCGTGTGGATGAAAATGACCTCACTGTTACTTTTCGTGACGACGAACGCTGCACATTCAATATTGGCATGCATGTTACTTTTTTAAAAAAAATATTGTTAGCTATCAGCCATTTTTTCCATTTTATTTAATATTATTAAAGGCAGCATAAGACAATTAATATGAATGAAATGTATAAGAAATTAAGAATCACTATAGAATTTCTATTATGAGCGTACATATATACGAAGGGGTAGTAAAGAGTTCACTCCCCTACAGTGTACAGTTTATGACCGTTAGATTTATCTCCCATATAAAATGAACATTTGTATGTGGTATAAATAAAATATATGCATTATATGTACGGCATATAAAGGATATACCGCCCTCTCGATTTCATCCTTGGATTTTCCCATGTGACCAGGTTGGATAGATAATACTAGGAATATGCCTAAAATTACAGTAGCAAAGGTCGTGGTCAAAAACTAGACGATAGGCCGCATTTCCATCCTTCCTGAAGACCTCAAATCCAGTCCAGCAAAGGAGGTAATGAAACTGAGAATAATCAAGGGCAGAATCAGCATTCTGAGCATGCTCATTAACAGGTTTCCAGGGAAACGAAGGAAAAAAATCTTTCTCTTTTCTATAGGCTTCCATGCTGGATTGGTTCTCAGACCTAGACCGACAGCGATTCCGATGATCACACCAGTGACAATGAGTATTATAAGCATGTGAGTCAACATGGTGGCTTTTACCTTTTGGCACTTTGTCGGCCTTTCCACAGACTCTTCCAGATTTTTGACAGCCATTTTTACAGAAGTTTGTAATGTTTTCTCAAGTGTAGTTACGGACTGTAGATGAGATCAGACCTGTAAAATTAAATAATATTGGCGACTAAAAAAGATAATAATCCTACAACACACTTTGTGGCGTAATTAAGGTCATGTTTGATGAAATTAATTCACATATTTGTGGGAGGGAGCATGAATTAGGTTACGTTTAGTGGAATTAATTTCACTCTCTCTCTCATAAAAGAGTATTTGCGTTTTTGTCCTTTTTTCAGCAGGTCTACATGATCACATATAATGAAAATGCGATGACACGACAGAGGGAAGTAGGTGGATGATATTGCTATGGTAATTTCGAGGTTCCGTACCATTTTGAGCCTATTTAACCTATACATCGGACACGTTTCTGAAATATTTTCCCACCTTTGTTTCAAAACAAACCCTTGTGACATCCTTTTCTGTAATTATGCAGACCTCGCTAAAAAGGCTGAAAGTCAAACGCAGCTCATAAATAACAGAATAAGGCTAAAAATAACTTGGTTTTGCCTTTAATCTATTTTATACTTTATTTGCTGTACAGGCGTACAATGTTACCTGGGGTGAATCACTGACTACCGGGTAGAGTGATTCGAAATTACATGCAGGCGGCGAGCCATTGAAAGGCATGGATTGCGTGGATATTTGACTAGGACTATTAATCACTCCTATGGTCTTAAGCTTGATACATTGTAAACTAAGACACAAGTAATTTGGATTTCGTCAGTGGTAGGCGAACTTTCTACTATCGTCTCAGGCCATAGGGGTAAGTGTCGAAATTTCGTCTTATTTGATTTGTGAAACTATTTCTCGGTTTTGTGTCCTGTCGGGTGACGTTTCGTTTTTAGCGTTTGTTCTTATTACCATTTTATTAACAAATATTTTTGTTTTATTGTAGCTTTTATTTTTTTTTCTTTGGATACGAGTGATCCTGTCGGATGTTATAGTAGCCGTTGGGTACTATAGCAGCCTGTTCGATACTATTGAAGGTGGTTGGATACTATTGTAGACAGTTCGATATTAATATAGACCCCGGGAGTCTGTTGTGATTGCGGGAGTCTGTCGTGAATTATGGGAGCCATTGAGTCTGTTGTATCCAATTGATTTAGCTCATAGGATAGCGGACATTAAGAAAGCTTAATAAACATTATTAGATATCATGGTGCATTAGTGGACTAACGACGTCTCAGTGGAACTGTCGAAGCCTAGCAGGAGATTCGGTGTTGAATGAGAGTCGACCACAGATTTGGGTTCATATGTCGTATAAACTGTAGTCAGTTTAGGAAGTGGATTCCAGTTGAGGGACGTATGTTTGTGTTCATTAATTTGCGTTGAACGCAGGAAGTGGTCGAAGTGTCAGAAATAACACTTGAGTATTGCTCATTTTCATTCATGAGATTTTTGTGAATCTCACTTAAATACTTATACGAGATTAAGTGGATCTCATATTTCATTTTTTTTTTCATTTTTTCATAGCAGGTGATATATTTGTTAGATTACATCATATTTTCATTTTCATTTTATGAGTGTATTTATAATATTGTATTAGTCAAATGATAGTAGTGTACGTGTAAGAGTCTTTGAATTTGTTTTATATCCTTATCTATACACACACGCACACACACACACACACACACACACACACACATATATATATATATATATATATATATATATATATATATATATATATATTTATTTAGTAACGCATTTTATAAATTCAATCATTCATCACTTTGTGTTGTTGTTATTCATTTAGTCCAAACAGAGAAATCCCACTCGGTTTTATTCTGTTACAATGGTTTCAGAAGTGGTATCTTCTCTGCTGGATTATGTGAATTATTGTGAAACTAGTCTTCTAGAAGGTGTTCTGTTTGTTTAGTTGTTCTAAGCCGGTGGGTCCAGTACAAATACATATTCATTTTATCTTGGTTGTCTTCATCGCGAAGGTAAGGTTGATTTGTTAAATTTGCTACAACAGTCATGTCGTCCCTTAAGGACTTGGTCGCTTTACGCAAATAATTCGGGTATGAGGGGGAGAACTTAAGGAAATTTATTCAGGAAGAACAAGCCCGGGAGAGGGATGAAAGGGCAAAGGCAAGGGAATTAGAAAGGGAAGCATAGGAAAGACGGGTAGAGTTAGAAAAGAGGGCAAGATTGGAAATCATAGAAGTTGAGGACAGAAAGATTCAAATGGCCAAGCAACTTGATAAGGAAGAAAGGGAATTAGAAAGGCAGAGAAGATTGGAAAGTATAGAGTATAGAGGCAGAGGAAAGAGTCAGGCAGCGAGATCATGAACGTCAATTAGAGTTAGCAACAGCTAGAAAAGGAGAACACGTTTCTGCTTCTAGTAAATTAAAGGGTCCTAAATTACCCCTCTTTGACGATGAAAAAGACAACATGGATAGTTATCTTCATCGGTTTGAGCGTTACGCCGAGAACCGGAAGTGGAGTCGAGATGATTGGGCATTGCATCTTAGTGCTTTATTAAAGGGTAAGGCACTAGAGGTGTACTCACGACTTCCTGGAGACGATAAGTTTAAGTACGACGTCCTGAAGGAAGCACTTCTAAAAAGGTACGAGCTGACTGAACAGGGTTTCCGTAAAATGTTAGGTATAGCAAGCCCGAGAAGAGAGAAACCTTTGGTCAATTCGTCGTGAGAATAGCGAACTATTTTCAGCGGTGGATTGAATGCTGCAAAGCGGAGAAAACGTTTGAAGGGTTGACTGATTTCTTGCTTAGAGATCAATTGTTAAACACAGTTGGTCGGGATATATGTCAGTTTCTAAAAGAGAAAGTCTTCTCAAACGTACAAGATATGGCTAAGCAGGCCGATTTGTTTGCCGAGGCTCACGGGGGAACCCAGAACGTGGTTTCAAAAGATTTTAAGTCTGGAAACCAGTCTACGAGACCGATGCCTAAAGAGCGTACGAATTCAGCTGAGGCAGGTAGGTCAAATAGGGATACAGTTCGTCAGGGTATACAATGTTTCTTGTGTAAGGACTGGGGTCATATTCTAGCCAAATGTCCTAAAAGAAAGGGTCTTACACATAAGGCAGCCGTGGCTATACAGAGTAAAGGTGCGTGTGCTAGTTTCGCGCAGGCAGAACCAGGTTTGCTTTCACTTGGCACGTGTCTGTTTCCCGAAGCGCGTGTACCAACCGCGAAAGGTTTCGTGAACGGTCGAGAAATTGTAGTATTACGTGACACTGGTTGTACGGGTGTAGTGATCAAACGTAATCATGTACACGATAACCAAATACTCGGGTGGGAGTCCCCATGTATGCTACTCGATCAGACGATCGGTCGAATTCCTGTAGCAAGGGTCAAGGTAGAAACGCCTTTTTTAACGGGAACGGTAGATGCCCTTTGTATGGAAAACCCTATTTACGATATGACGATAGGTAATGTTGAGGGTTCCCGTCTTCCAACCTTGGAGGATTTCAGAATACCTTTGGCCCAGGCAGTGGAAACGCGAGCACAAACCCGGCGAGAGAAAAACGCGTTTCAGAAATTGAAAGTCCCCGAATCGATATCCGAAATTTCGCGTGAAGAGTTTAAGCAAGAGCAAGAACGCGACGAATCCATTAAGTCTATCGTTGAGAAAATCCGGTACCATATAAACACTGCAAGGGTGGGAGCAGCTCGAGATTCGTTGGGAAGAACGGGCTAATTCATAGGGAGTTTGTCACTCCGGAGGGTAAGAAGTATTGGCAAGTCGTCGTACCCCAGAGATATAGATCTCATGTACTAAGGGTGGCACATGAGTCTAGTATGGCAGGACAACTGGTAAGGCGAAGACCACCAGCAGAGTAGTCGCTGAATTCTACTGGCCCGGTGTTAATGGTGATGTCATACGGTTATGTAGGTCATGTGATGTATGCCAGAAAACCGTAGGTAAGGGGAGGATCACAAGAGTGCATTTAGGACAAATGCCATTGATAGATACACCATTTAAGAGGGTGGCTGTGGATATTGTAGGACCAATACAACCAGTTACCGAAAGAAAGAACAGGTGTATTTTTACTCTCGTGGATTACGCTACCAGCTATCCTGAAGCCGTAGAGTTACCATCTATTGAAACTGAACGAGTGGCTGAGGCATTGGTTGATATCTTCTGTAGGGTCAGGGTGCCAGAAAAAATCCTTACGGATTGTGGTGCCCAATTTACCTCTGACCTCATGGGTGAAATAGGTAGGCAGTTGTCCATCAAACAGTTAAATACTACTCCATACCATCCGATGTGCAATGGACTGGTAGAGAAATTTAATGGTACACTGAAACACATGCTACGCAAAATGTGCGCCGAGCGTTCGCAAGACTTGGATCGCTACTTGAACGGAGTTCTGTTCGCGTACCGTGAAGTACCGCAGGAGAGTTTAGGGTTTTCACCCTTCGAACTGCTGTACGGTCGAACGGTTCGAGGCCCGATGCGGATACTACGCGAACTTAGGATGGGTGACGTAGCGAACGAGAAAATAAAAACGACTTACCATTACGTGCTAGATCTGCGAGAAAAGCTCGAGTGTACATGTCAGATGGCAAGTGAGGAACTCGTGAAATCTGGACGCAGATACGCCAAATATTACAACCGTAGAGCCCGAAATAGGAAATTCGCTGTAGGTTCTGTTGCTTCTTCCTACTAGCACAAATAAACTATTGGTTCAGTGGAAAGGTCCTTACAAGGTTAAGGAAGTCAAAGGTGACATGGACTATAAAATAGACATTGACGGTAATTTGAAAACATTTCATGCCAACATGCATAAGTTATACAATAAACGACAGAGCGACAATGTAGAAAAGGGGATCGTAAATGTTGTTTGTACGGCAGTCATAGACGAAGACGCAGTAGACTCATAAATCGAGGTGTCCCTTGAGTGTCCCTTGGGTGTTGCGAAGGAAGGGGTAGATCAAGTCGGTGTGAGTGTGGAGTTAACCAAAGACCAGCGTCAATAAATAAAAGCAGTCTTGGACAAATAATCGGATGTATTCACCGACAAACCAGGTTTTACCACCTTGGTAGACCTCAAAATTCACCTGAGCACAACGGCCTCATCAGAATCAAAGGATATCCCATACCGTACAATGCACGTGAAGCTGTGGACGAAGAGGTGATTAAAATGTTGGATTTGGGTGTGATTGAACCCTACAACTCACCATATTATTCACCCGTAGTGCTAGTTAAAAAGAAAGATGGGACCATTCGATTTTGTATCGACTTCCGACAGTTAAATAAGATCACGGTGTTCTATGCAGAACAATGCCAGATATGGAGGGTCTATTTGCAAAGCTGTCGGGTAACCGTTGGATTTCCAAGTTGGATCTATCCAAGGGATATTGGCAGGTTCCAATTGCTCAAGAGGCCCGTGCAATGACAGCATTCGCAACCCAGAAAGGTTTGTATCAGTTTAAAGTGATGCCATTTGGGTTAGTAGGTGCCAGCGCCACGTGTTGTCGTTCAATGCGCAAGTTGCTAAAAGGCTTAGCAAGCGTAGATAGCTTCGTGGATGATATTTTCGTATATACTAATACTTGGAAGAGCTCGTATCTGTCCTGACGGAACTGTTTGACAGACTCCGCAGAGCGAACCTTACAATGACTCTCAAGACTAAAATTGATATGCGTATGTAATCCAACTCAGTAAAGGTGAGACCTATATTTGTTTTGCTGACGTGGCATGTCCAAAAAATGAAAATTAGCCGTTAATTGAGAAAGGAGAAAATGTTACGAAAGGTAAGTCAAACCGTCAAACCAAAGCAAAGATGGACTAATTTTGTCCCAAATCGTGGAAAAGTGGAAAAGTTACCATCCGTTTAATAGCATACAAATTCTTGAAGTCTAGTTACTTTATTTGCAAACAATTATAAATTTGTTTTGGCAAATGTTTTTTTTATTTTGTCATCCAGAATTGCTGTATGAATCTGCTTTTGTCGTTGAGCCATGGCTTCAACAATGTCGTAAAAGGTGTAGGCTAGATATCTAAAGAATTAAAACAAATTTTAAGTT
This sequence comes from Potamilus streckersoni, assembly GCA_016746295.1. Lineage (NCBI taxonomy): Eukaryota > Metazoa > Mollusca > Bivalvia > Unionida > Unionidae > Potamilus > Potamilus streckersoni. The sequence continues at coordinate 719,812 of JAEAOA010002253.1, read as the reverse complement.
GTATTTCAATTCCAATTTACAAATAAATCGGTTTTATTGGGATTAAAATAACTTTTGACTTAAATACAGCTATAACTCTATATGGTCGTTTCAAGCTTCTAATTTTTAAACTTATTTCTAGATTTCTTACCAAAATATCCTGAAATCCAAAACCATCTGAGCGGCTTGTACAAAAGCATGACGAGTGTATCCATGTCACATACCGGCAAAGAAAACTTTGTTGAAAATATCGGAAGTTTACATTGACTTTGACTTCCAACTAATAAAATCCAGAGATGAAAAGTACAGAAACGTATCTGTCTTCTACATCATCATGTAACACCTCAGTTTCTAAAGAAGATATTATAATTACAAAAGTACATATTCAAAACGTTTCTCCGACTATAATTGTTTGATGTAGAGGTAGTGGTAAATGAGCATGGTGCAATCATCTTGTACAGAGTAGGTCACAAAATTCTAAAAATGAGGGTGTATAAATGTATAAACGTACCAAATCGTGGAAAATTTAAAATCCTAGTATACCTGCCACTCCAATCATATGACAGGATTTTCATTCCAGGAATTATTACAACGCTACTTGTTTCATGAACAATCATCGTAAATCAATATCATAATGAATTGCACGTTTGATCAATCTGAAACCCAGTCAATACTTATTCTCATGGATGGTTTCGAAAAAATTGGTGAAAACATAAGACCTATATCAGAACTCTTACGTCATAAACTGTCCTCTTCATGTACTGTTATATTTACACGTCGAACAAGTAGTTTTAAACCGATTTTGAATGCATGTATTGATAGGTTTATGCAATTAAATATTTAAAATCTGTGAACTTCCTCTTGAAAAGTCCACATAATTTGCTAGAAAGGTTTTGACTTGATTAAATCAGCAAGATGAGGACCTTAATATTCGAAACTTTTTGACATTTACAAGAAATCTCCATTTGCAACGTTTGCTACAGGTATATTATCTTTCTCTTACGCTCTTATTTGTAGGGATGGAAAACAAAAATCTCTTAACTAAAATTACGGATAATCTGCTTCGGATAGTGGAACATTTACTTTGACTCTGCGAAAATAGATCGAAAGTGTATAGAAAAGATCACGACACCATTGGAACGAAAGTCACTCGAGGTCCACACAAACATTGACAAATTATACCAGCGATGTTTCCAGATGTATGAACTAAGTATGATACCTGAAGAAATCTGGCTATCTAAATCGAAAGGCCTGACAGATAAAGAAAGTGGCAAGGATACGCTTCATCTTGAAGTCCTGCGTGAAATAAGTCTCGTAACGGAATCTCTTCCGTTAATATTAAACGAAAGCCTATCAAGCTTTACATTCATAAATGTGCTCATTTACCAATTAGTTGTCTCCATTGCAATCACATTTAAAAAGGGATATGAAATCGAGTATATCGTTTCAGATATAGAAGTTGCTATGAAAAATAGTAAAAATAGTATGATTATTTACATGCTCCGTTACAGAGCGATCCAGATGATGAGAAAGGTTTGCCTTGAGATCCATGGATTCACTTACCTCGCTTGTGTTGAGAAACAATGAAAATAATGACGATCTCGTTTTTTTTGGCTACCTTGTTCACAAACTTTGAAAACAGTAACACTTAGCATCAAAAATGTACTTTGCTATTGTGTCCGGAATGTAATTATCGTATACCATTCAAGCTAAATGAAGTCGTAATCAAGTATGTCATCATCAATAATCATGATCTGGAAGTACTTTGTAATGTTTTTAAGTCTTGCATGTATATTAAGAAGCAAGAAATATTCCTAGAAATCTTGTCCCAGAGGTCAAATCTCCCGAACACACACACACACACACACACACACACACACACACACACACACACACACACATATATATATATATATATATATATATATATATATATATATATATATATATATATATATATATATATATATATACACACACAGGACATTTACGTAATATCACATTGGAAGGTGTAACAGATGTATTATTCCATATTTAGGAATGTTGTTATTGTTGTTGTTGTTGTTGTTGTTGATGATGTAGGGTTTAACATTGTTCAGCACAAGATAGGCTTATACAAGGCGGCCAATATTAATGGTGGAAGAAGAACCCTGGAAAACCCTGCGAAGAACCACCGACCCACGAGAAGATACGGCAGGCTTTCTCACGTACCCACGTTAGCAGAGCTTGAAACTTGATCCCATGCATACAGAGGTAAGATGGTAGTGATTCGTAACGGTAAGCGCTTTAGACAAATAGGCCACTCGGGGCGTATTTAGGGATGTAGAAGTCTTGAAGCACAGACGATGATGATGATGATGATAATGACGATGAGGATGAGGATGATAAATATGATGATGATCGAAGGAAACCAACAATGCAGATTATTTTACTTCGTTTTAATTTAGGAAAACATCATAAGTTACAACATTGTCCGATCGACATTCTCTTTGGTGTGCAAACCTTTCAACTGTTCCTGTCAGACCTCCATTTTGCTGGAGATATCGATTTTAATTTTATATATCATGGTCCGTGAGAGCGAGAAGGGAGTTCCGCCATCTTTGAATCATTTTATAACGAGAGGAATCTCGATTTATCTATAATTTGTGTCAGAAATCCATTTCGGTTATGCTCAATCTTAGTTAGTTTTAGAATAACGTATACGTCATAGCCACAGACAGCGAAAAGGAGTTCCAGCAACTTGGAATAATTTTACATCGGAATGAACAAGGAATGTGTCGCACATATTCGTTTTGTAGCCCTTTCTTCGTGAGAAATGAAACAAGATATGTGTCTACCATAACTTCCAATTAGTGCAAACATAACGATAGATCCTAACATGGGTGGGATATGAATTATTGAGTCTTGGTAAATACCAATGTTACCTTTATGTGAGTGTCACCACAGAATATTTGTCTTGCCAAACTTGTGATTTATTATTTTAATATGAACGTTGTTGCACATGGCTTTACATTTTGGAAATTGCAAACGTGTCTTCTAATTCCATCAAAGAAACATTTAGTACGAACTGATGGTTTCATATGGTCTTGATCGACGACAAGTTGCTGTGCATTTAAATTCATGTACCTCAGATCTCATCACTAGAAATGAAACATTAACTTGGGCTCACACTATCACACATGCGAGAGAATATAGATGATATAAAAGGCATTGTTCGGAGAGGAAGACTATCTATCAATGCTTTGAAATTATTGGAGAAGACTGGAAAGTATTATACGAAATATCGTATTTGTTCTTTTCCATGGCGTCATCCATCTTTGTGTTTGAAAAGTGTTACTTGGTTCTTTTCCTTCGTGATCCTACTCCTGGACAAGGCACTTTGCTACACTTGTTTCGGCACCAAACAGCATAATTGGTTTGCTCCACAGTAAAGTACCAGAGCAAATCACAATGTACGTTAACTAATTTGTTGCTTTTACAGCTTATTTCTCGAGAAGTTTTCTTGCCATTTTTTGTCTCGATTATACGCCACTGTCATGTCATTTAAACAATCCTATGTCATTCAAGGAAGGAAAAAGTCGTGTGCTTTGCGTACCAGTATTGTGTATTGTATATCTATCTATCTATCTATCTATCTATCTATCTATCTATCTATCTATCTATCTATCTATCTATCTATCTATCTATCTATCTATCTATCTATCTATCTATCTATCTATCTATCTATCTATCTATCTATCTATCTATCTATCTATCTATCTATCTATCTATCTATCTATCTATCTATCTATCTATCTATCTATCTATCTATCTATCTATCTATCTATCTATCTATCTATCTATCTATCTATCTATCTATCTATCTATCTATCTATCTATCTATCTATCTATCTATCTATCTATCTATCTATCTATCTATCTATCTATCTATCTATCTATCTATCTATCTATCTTTCTATCTATCTATCTATCTTTCTATCTTTCTATCTATCTATCTATCTTTCTTTCAATTGTACATAAATACAGACATAATATTGTTTTGCCAATGACAAGTGACTAAAACACAAACATCTTTCGTCCAAAATAGGTCAGCAAAGTTCAGAGTATGAGACAATTTCTCAGAAAAGGAGTATAGGATCTGAAGAAAGGAAAATCATTTGAAATGTTAATGGGGAGGGCACATGCTTTAAATGCAACATCATTTTTCATTTGTGTCCTAGTTTGTATAATATTGTATCTTTTAATAATAAGCATAAAACAATATTTCACAAAAAAGAAACTTACTGAAACAATAATTAATGAACCAATGTATAAATATAAGGATATATACTTAATAATAAAAGTAGACCCATTTCTTCATCACAGAGGAACAATGTGCGACATGTGGATAATGAACATGCATACTAATGCATTGTTGTACAAGTGCAAGTTCAAAAATGTAAATATCCTTTATCCAATGCTTAGAGTTGTTTCAATGTAAATTATTGTTGATAAATATATATATATATATATAAATAAATATATATATATATATATATATATATATATATATATATATATATATATATATATATATATATATATATATATATATATATATATATATATATATATATATATATATATATATATATATATATATGCATTAGGAGTTGTAATTTACTAACTGCAAATATCAATATTTTACGTAATGTCAGTGATAAATTTACTTCTGCAACACCCTAGCTGAAAACATCCCAGCGCCAAACGTCTATCATTGGCTTCTTGGTTTTGATGGCTGACGTTAGTGGTATGGTCACTGACGTTATAAAATTTACATAGGATTACAGACTTTATACTCTTCGAAATTGTTTGAGAATGTATACTCGAGATCAAGTTAATCAAATTAAATATAATGCTTAGGTCAGCAAAATGTAAAGACCAAGGGTGGAGGTGTATTGTGCGAGATAAGAATTTACAAATCTTGACAGTCCTATGTTTCTAACATAATTCAAATAAGACCGATATAATAACAACATTTTGGAACAACAAATCTGAGTTGTTTGTTCAAATTGTTTGAAGCATGCGTTAAAAGGTAGCTCTGATCTGTACATTTCCTAAAATATTGAATCGTTTAAATAATAGATACCAAAAGCTCATCAGTTATGCTATGAATTCATTTATTAGTACTTTTACAATACGAAGACATCATTATTTTGTATTGATTTGCCTTTTAGCAAGCAAACAACACCATGAGTCTAGATTTACTCACTCCGCTATCTGTCTATTGCATTCGCAAACTTCGCGAAGCTTTCATACAAGGGAGTATACTCCGCCCAACCTTTTTAAACAGGTATTGTAGCAAGAGAACATCATTGCGCCGTTTCATCATATTACGGCTTATGATAATAATTCCGTTGTATCGCAAACCTTTATTTCTTAGTGACCTTATGTTCAACAAGATTGCCTAATGCCATGGACATTTGAGCTAACATCATTCAGTCAAAATGACGTTAAACGCATCTTCAGCTAGTAATATATTTAATTTTCATTTTGAAAGAAAGACTCGTCTGTCATGAAATATTTTACAATTTATGTTTGGCCTATTATGTGAAGATTGAACATATTCGAGATTTTCACAAATGATAGTGGACATGGTTCGAGTAAGCAAACTATTTTAACATGACATACATTGGGTTTTACAACATATAAAATGTTTTGATTCAAGATCGCAATAGTTCTGTAACTTCGTAATCTCTTATCGGATTTAAAAACCACTAGTAATCTCTCCTTTTTTTCTATTTCATCATTTTGATTATTGAGTTAATTTATGGAATTTATTTCTGGGAGTCATGTATATTTGATCTTCTAACTTGATACACAAAGGGGTCTATTAATAAAGCCTAAATGATCGGACGGATTTGAATAACGTCATGGACACTCAACATTATCAAACGAATATCGCATCACAGACGCTTCAATTGTTCTGACCGTAAAAGGAGAGACCTGACGTTTATGTATGCTCATAAACCATTTCAAATGTCTTATTCTCTCTTTCTATGAAACGGTCAGTATAAAAATGAATGAAATTAATGAAAATGAGAAACAAAATATGTGGCTCGAATTTGTTAACAGTAAAACAAACAAAAAGAACATAATGGTTGTGGTCCAGTTAACATTCAGACTCACGCCAACATCAGAAGTAAAAGCATTTCTACCCTTTGTAACAGTCTAAGCCGTCGGTATTGCTCGTTGACATCAGTTTTCCCGCTAGTAATGTGGGCTCCTGAGCTTTTTGCGTGGCGCACGTGCTTTTCGTACGATCCAAACATTTTATTCTTGTGAAGCTACACCTATCCTTTAAACCAAGGCGGGAAATAGGAAATAAAATATTTACACAAAGAGCAGTTTTCCCTGTCTTGTCAAAAAAATGTTCCTTACAAGCTTCAAAGAAGATTGTGTTAGGCCATAAAAGTAAGAACATCTTTTTTTATAAAAAAGTTAAATAATCATTAATTGGCATCTAAAAGTTTTGTAAAGAGCCAATGCAAATGTTAAAATATCGGTCTTCTCACATAACAAAGCAGTAGAAATATTATAAAAAGCAGCTGTACTGTACACTTTTCAGATCAAATGACCAGAAAACAAACATTAAACCCTTTCTAAAATTCTTATTTTCTTAGATCCTTCGTGAAAATGGTTACAAAGTGATAAGAGCAGAACAAAGTATCACCAATAAGGGTAATGAAATGTTTCGTTCATTTAACATTTCTAAGTTTTATATCTACATCTAAGTACAACTCTGCGTGTGGCTGCTCATTGTGCTTAGAGGGTACGCATTAAGCTTGTTGTGAACGTAATTAAGTTTACTGTCAAACATTCATTTGCATATTGTAACATGTTTTTTTTAGTTTGCTCTCAACATAGCTAATATCTACCTTCTTAATCTATTCCGATCTACGAGCAGTGTCATAAAAGGTATGCGGTTCATTGCACTAATATGAAGACAAATCAAATCTCCACAGTCCTACGTGAAGATCTGACAGAGTATAATATAAATTTGTAGTTCCCTGTCTGCTTATTTTAACAACATATCAGATAAAGTGTTGTATTTTGTGTTAGGGAGAGTAATCGTTTGTAACGATATGTTCCAAATGACAAGTGTCACCTTCAGAAATGTGAAAGCAGCGATTTGATTGGTGAACCAGATATTCTTATAGGTATCCGTCCAATCTTCACTTATAACTAGGGAGATCTGATTTTATTCATATTGTTCATTGCAGGTGCAAGGTGCAATGGGTTTGTTATTTGCGTGTCCCATGGATTTTCATGTAAGGAAGCGTACAATTTTTCTTTAAAAAGACGTATTTAAGATAGGGTTGGAGAACACATTTGAAATAATAATAATAATAATAATAATAATAATAATAATAATAATAATAATAATAATAATAATAATAATAATAATAATAATAATAATAACAATAATAATAATAATAATAATAATAATAATAATAATAATAATAATAATAATAATAATAATAATAATAATAATAATAATAATAACAATAATAATAATAATAATAATAATAATAATAATAATAATAATAATAATAATAATAATAATATAAATTAAGATAATCTAAGAAAGGAGAAATTCCAAATAAAAAGATATTTTATTTCTAATCTCTAAAGAACTTGGATTAGCCACTGTTGTACCACGTATATAATCCATGCAGTGATTTACAGCATGGTTGAGTCCAAAGTTACGATTGGCATCTTGCATATCTCCTTATTTTCCAATCTAATCGTTCCATTCTCCACTCTTACGGTGGCTGCATTATCTGTATGGGAGTTTGTTATGATGTTTTCGTTTTCTATTGGGATGACAACATCATGATCTGTATCGAGGTTTGTCTCATACTCATCCATTTTCCTTAGGTCATCTCTTGACAATTTCTCTACAATTCCAGCACCAATAGCGTCGCCAAGAACATTGATAGTTGTGCGGAAACGGTCTCTGAAACATATATTGGACAACGTGCCTTTAAAAATGCAACCAGCTAACGAAGTTGATAATGGAAAGATATATTAGGCTTGTTTTGCAATGTCATTAGTTTTTCAATGTAAAACTAATTGATTCAAATATCATTGACCCAATGGAGAGTCTGCACCGTAATTATGTTATATTTCCTAAAAGGCTTTCGACATTATTTAGAATAAGGACATTCCCAGCTTGACTTGTTGCCAACGTATGTCTCTTGTTATGTTACTTATGTCTTGGAGATGGCAATCATCTAAACAAACAGAAGACTGATTTACACAACACCAGTCATACAAAAACGACACATTTAATTATATTGAAATAGGTATTTATAGAGATTGGCTGATCGATCATTCGATGTGTTGATTGAATGAGTGGGTAATACTGGAGATGCATTACGTCAGGACAATGAAAGGAACGTAGTGTCTTGACGAGACTCAAACACAATCTGCCCAAAACAAAACTCAATTACAAAGTTACCTGCCATACTGATTTTTCTTTCTCATATCAAAATGTACAAGACAAAGAATAAAAGCTTTCCCTGGTAAAGTTATTTTCACTGATTTTCAAAGATAAATAACCTGTGCACAAATATCAGATGAAACTATACTGTTTCATTTCACTGCATTCAGACATTTTACTACAAAGTTAAATTTATAATTGTATTTAAAAGTGTCTTAAAAATATGTGTACAGGCATAAAAATGTTCCATAATTTTCAAATACAAATGAGGAAACTGAATAAACATGATCTATAAACGATGCATTGATAGATAAATATATAGTTTCTGCTAATACGCAGTTCATGATGTTAATCTGACTAAGGGATAATCGTTGTATCTAGTATAATGACGATTGCGTCATTTAGCTAAGTTTACGTATTGATACTTATAATATATTCAAGAAAGACAAATGATAACAAGAAAGTAATATAACTCCTTATCTTGACGTACAGAAGCCAATCTATAGCAATAATTAGAGTAATATCTTCAATCGGAAGGTTGACAGCAGTAAGCACTATTGCCATGGTAACAAGACCCGCTTCTGGGATACCAGCAGCTCCGATAGCGGCGGCCGTAGCAGTCAGACTAGATTAATGTGAGAAAAAATAGGTCTTTAGAAATGTTTTTGGAGATAATATAAATTTTCACGGAGAAAAGATTAAAATAAAGCATAATATTATATGAGAACACGGAGTTGCGCGTTTCTCACGCAAATATTGTTCTATTTTTTAATAAAGGAAAATTGCTGGCCCATTTTCGTTCACACATGCAACAGATTATGATCATATTTGGCGTTACGGTCGCTTAGCTGTTAGTTTTCGAGAGTAGTGTTCGAGAAGATGAGGAATAGAATCTAACTGTTGGATCAACCTGGATCAGCTACTGTGTTGCATTTATGCGAAAAGAACTTAAATCTAATTTCCTAGGAATTAAATAACCTATTTGTCTTGATGTGCAGTAAAACTCCAAACGAAACCAACCTGTAGGAATAAAATACAGCCTGAGTAGAAAGAACGGTGTTTCTCGACAGCAAAATCCACATTTGGTATGAAGCATTAACATCTAACGCTGACTGCTCAGTATAGCATAGACCCTAATCGGCCGGTGTATTATGCATCTAATTTGGATCTGCTCTGTTCGTAATTGAATGTGTGACATGCGCATATAAATATATTTTACGTAAATTCGATATCATCTAAATTACACATATACGTAAATGTACAAAACAGACTCTTCTACATGACCTTTACAACTTATGTTGTAGTGTTCTACCTGTAATTAAACCTACCTTACGGTAATGACTTGTCCTATGTCAAGACTGATATTATTGACCTGCGCGATAAATATGGCTGCCACTGCTTCGTACAGAGCTGTTCCGTCCATGTTTACTGTGGATCCAACAGGGGCAACCAATTTAGCCACGCGTATGTCCACTTTGTTGTTGTATTCGAGACACTCCATAGTGACAGGAAGGGTTGCTGAACTGAGAAAGAACAATAAACTGTAGTATTATTAATTGATACGGTCAATACGACTATTGCTTTGCATTTTCGATAGTAACGGTTCGAGTCCAGATGTAATCATGTAATAACTTGTGTTAGAGTACCCGAAATTTAGTTATAAAATGTGAATATGATCAAGTGACAGTACATTAGGAATAATCGAAATCTGTGGCATGCGGCCAAGTGACAGCTCATTCGTCAGTGTTGAATACAGACATCGTTGTATGTACTGATCCAGACCGTTAAATCAATGCAGCCATATAACTAATAAACGTATGTAATAAAACACTGTCTTAAACGTAATGATGTAGGTTAAATGATCTCACAGATACTGCAAAAATCTGACCATAATCACCACCATCAGTGTTGTGGCTTGCTAACTTTCTGTTTTGGAAAACGATTACGTCTACTGAATTTCGTCTATAGGCTCCAACTTAAAAATGAATATTTTAATGTAGAAACTACGTCTCCAATTTCATCCAAGTTTTCCTTTAGAGTTACAGGATGTGAAAGTCGCCATATTGAAAATCGACCAGCTCATTAAGAGTTATCTTATTGGTTAATTGATTCCGCTTGCTATGGATCAAAGCCCTTTATCAAGAAGAGGAACATGTTCAAAACATTGTTGGCTAGACTAAATTCTGCACGATAAAGTTCTTTTTTGGACGCTGATATCAGTGGTCTTATTTGTGACATACGCGAAAGCAAAAAGAACGTTGATTAAATTATTTGCTCGAATGCTAAATTGGAACAGAAAACAGGAAACGATTCCTATCTCATGAACCTGATGCAAATACCAAAGATACAATATTGACATTATGGTATATATATATATATATATATATATATATATATATATATATATATATATATATATATATATATATATATATATATATATAGAGAGAGAGAGAGAGAGAGAGAGAGAGAGAGAGAGAGAGAGAGAGAGAGAGAGAGAGAGAGAGAGAGAGAGAGAGAGAGAGAGAGAGAGAGAGAGAGAGAGTCAGTCAGGCTGCCTGCTACTTCCATACAAATTAATTCATCTCACATATATTTTACTTCCTATAAGTTTTAATTTCCATATTTACTCAGCTCCCATCGCTCCCGTTTTGCTGACCCACATTCACCCATTGCCTTCAAAGTTGACGTCGGAGGTGGGGTGTTGTGAGTTCGTGTGCATAGGACACAAAACATTGCGTTATGCTTACACAGGGGCTTGTAAAAGAGGTGTTTGATTAACCCATATCCTTCATTGTACCTCTAATGGTAGACGGTGCACAACTTTATCATAGGGGCAATCCGAGCCTCTTCTCTGGCACGTTCTACCTGAGAGACGAATTACTAACAATTAATTGCCCCTTGAACCCGTAATGAAGATTTGTAGGGGAGACAAAAGCCTTACTCTATAATACCTTGATGCAGTACCCCACGCAGTGAGGAGGGCCTTCAGCATGTTGTATATGAAGCGGTACGGATTCTTTCGCACTATAATGAGGTACAGCATGGGAAGGATGATTAAACCGTGAATAGCAAGACCAACTAGGACTGTCAGACAGTAGAAACCAATCTGCATGAATATGGCGGAGATGTCTTGCATTTCGACAAGCTTAGAGGCAATCAGGAACAGGATGCCAACTGGGGAGAACCTGGTTGTAAAAGGAGTATAATTAATGTCAGCAGGGACATTCATTCATTCATTCATTCATTCATTCATTCATTCATTCATTCATTCATTCATTCATTCATTCATTCATTACGCAACTGTATATACATCCCTGTCTTTAGCCATTGGTTTCATATGCATTTTTGTCCATATAACATACATCAATCTATACAGCATTAATATCATCAATGCATCATTAATTAAACCCTAACTATGTTCTAATCTTTTAAAACGCCAGGAAGCAAAAATGATGTGTCCACTTTGACATGACATTTAACGGATTAGCTTTACTTTGTGACTTCATATACATATATAGTTATATACATCTATATCAATCTATCAAAATTTCTAGTTGCACTAATATGATTGTATTTCTTTCTCTAACTGTCCGTGAGGCCATCTATTTATGGCGGTATGAATACTATAAATAAAGCAATCAGCATCTGACAAACTAAATACCATAATACCTAAAAGACAAACAATTCACATTACAGGCTCATTAATTGATTATAGTTCTCGGTTTCCCTATCATGAGTAACAAATGTTGCAACAGTGTACTCTGAACACTCCAGTCAGGTCACGTGATAAATTACTATTCCATGACTGATGAAGTCCAACTAAAGAGAAAGCACGAGCGTACTCACCAGATGACGAGCCTGATGAGGATCATTGTGGCTGTGTAGAGTGATGTGAAGAAATCCAGAAGAGGTTTACCATCTTTCCCCATTTTGGCAAGGACAACTCCAAAAAAGATACAGAACACAATTATTCCCAGAACGTTCATTCCATCGGCTGTCTTCACTTTTGGACTCTCTATTTCTACGTAGTTCATCATAGCATCTGAAAATATGGTGTCTTTATGCGTCAGTTTTGCTACAGATAAACGTATATTTATTATACAAGCGTTTTTTGTTTGAAGTTTCTGGTACGAAAATGTTCACTGATGATTGTTACAGTGCAACTCTGTCTATCGTCTGTTCAGTGAGTTAGGGTACTTTGGCGGCTGTTGTTGCGGCGTCCGGTTTGGTCAGGTTTGCCACTACGCTTGAATCTTTGAATTACGCCAAGGCCTCTGACTGAGTGAATGTCTAAATTTTTGCAGTTTCCCATTCCGCAAGTGTATAATTTGATGTTTTTATTAAATAGTTGTGACAGCGCCTTCGAGAATTAGTTTATGTTCTACCGGATGTCTCCCACATCTGTAGTGGATTTTGTACATTAGTGCAAAACAGCTACTGAGATCAACATGTGGTTGTGAATGTAGGGAGATCACTTTGCAAACGCAACGAAGAGTTAGACTGACAATGTGAAGTTCTGCTTGTTCGTTTTTGAAACGATGTCGTATACACGTTATTATAGTGCTAGTTTCAGTCAGGTTCTAGAGAAGAGTACATAGTTTATAACGTCTCTAAGCATTATGCATTTTAGAAATCACAAATCATTAGAGACACCTTTTACAAAATAGGATTCCATATTGCCATGGAAGTGCATTCATATAGTGAATATGATTATGAAAGAGAGAACGAACCAACAATATAATCTGAATCTCCCCTGAAATTCAACAGGGAAAATCACTGTGAGTAGTTTGACAGATCTGAGATACGTTTATCTGAGACATTTGTACTGTGCTAGAATCAAAACATTAATAAGGATCCGTCAGGGGCGTTCCACTTTTATATACAATTGTTTCATAACATTGCTGATGAAATTTATTACCTTATTAAGCAAAGGTGATACATAATATTCGGTTAGTATTTCATTGTTTATCAATGCACATTAATATTCGATAAGTTTTGCATTATGGGCTAATTACTACTAGTTATGAAAAGGCAATGACATCTATAAAACTGATTTGTTGAGACTTCGATACAATTTATTATCTTACCTGTGCTTGTACTAATTGTTGGTTTAATATATGCTGTCAGGTTTGATACCTTCTCAGTCATGGTAGTTGTTGTACCAATAGTTGTGTTTGTGGTTGCACTAATCAATGTCGTAATATGTGTAGTCATGTTCGATACATTCATGGTCGTGTTCGTCGTCATGGGTGATGCAGTCGACAGCTGGACTTTTTCAATATTTATAACCGTTGTCGGCTGGAAGATGATGATAAAAATGACAATTAATTTAATACTGCAAAAAATGCTATCTTTATATCCTCCCGCCAAAATTCTGTTCTGTTACATATCTTGTTTTATCACCTATTTCTGTACGTCATTAAACTGTTCCTTAAACGTTAAAAAAGTCCAGGGACTGAAAATAAATTTAACAACGATTGATCTTATTAAATATCCTCAAGTACAGTAAAATGTTCAATGTTTCTATCAAGTGGCCAATGAGTATGTGTTCTTATTTGATTTTAACCCTCACATCTCTAGCTCTGAGGTATGAAAATTTCCAAAGTCAAAACTTTTGTTCCCGCAACGAACCTATACTGAACATGATCGGAGCTTTTCATGCGCATAGAAATGTATCTCAGATTTTACTATCCATAACAAAACCATGGTTGATCAGCAGACTGTTTTGCTACAAAATAATTTACACAAAAGTTTGTAAAGATGGGTAAATATAGATGTTTACAAAATGTGGCAGCCATTCATGTGCATTGGTTGCTAAAGCATATTCGGGAACCTGGCTAGGACATGTGTATTTTTGCATCACTATTATTCCATTGTGCACGCAAAGTTTAATGTACGATTTTTATACCATTCTAAATAATGACGTATATACAACGAGATAAAATATCGATGTTTCCGCAGTAAACATATTCATTTCCATTCGACCAATTCACTCAATGACAGGGGAAAGGCAACTAGACCCTACGCCTTACTATACAACATCATATAAAATATTTTTTTTATGTTAAAATTACCTTAGGTAAATTAGCGTTAACGTTTTAGTGCTTACTGAAAATTTCACAATTACTTTTAAACAGTGTTTAAGTCCTGACTGTTTTGAATTTGTATATGAAGTATAGTGTCTGTCAGATAGGTAACGGGCATTAGGCCTGAAGGTCAGACAAGCTGTAAATCGGATGGTTTTCACGTCTTTGGTAGCGATAGCATTCGTTAGCGGTCCATAGGTGTCAACAGGTGTTAGGGTATCAGAGACAATCTGCGATACCTTAATTATAGAACACCTTTGAGTGCTCCTTATAAATTTCCTTTGCTTAACCCTTGGCAGGGTCATGTGTGACTTATGGACACATATATGGTTTTAATATGGTGTCAGCTTATAAATAAAAATAAGTCGCAATAAGTAAGCATACCATAATGGAATTGTTTCCACGAAATACATTCAAATTTTGAGTTTTATTCTTAAAGATTTGAGCTGTCCTCTCCTTCTTCCTCATTCATAAAGAAACAAAATGGAAGATTCCTCCAGATGATAATATCGAGGTAAATCATTAATTGCGCTGCTTAAAACTTAAAATTGAAAATATAAAATATCTTCTTTCACTCGGTCCTAACAGATGCTTTAAAGACTTTTATAAGCTTTCTCATTTCCCAACTTTCTGATATAAATTCTCAGCATGTACATGCGCGTGTCTCATTTTTAACTATTGTCGCAACTGGTTTCAGGACACTCAGGATTTCGTTGTATTTTAACATATAGATATAAATAGGAAACGATCGATAGTTCTATTCAGTGTATAAACCTAAAGGATTTGTGTGTTTCGTTCTTCTTTTTGTTTATTTTTACATTTAAATTGTTGTATGGCCTTGACAAGCTAACAGTTGAGCTCGGCATTAGACAATTTTCAAATATCACTTAATTTTGGTCTGCAATTAACGCCTGTTAATAGTCAGTTAAGACTGTTACTTAAAAATTTTAATACCATGTTCAATCATTAGGTTTTGTATTCTTCTGAAATATTTGTCGTTTAATATTACAGATATACAGTACTGTATGGGTTACACAATAGTGACAGGTCATGTATGTTCAGTGACTCAGTTTGTGTGGGAAATAATATATAACAATGTAATACTTGACATCTACAATTTGTTGTTTAGAGTTAGTTTTTTTTATACATTAATGATGGCATCTCATTGACTGTATACACGTACAGTAGAATGCCTTCAACTGACACTTTACAATCTGTACCAACTGATGTGCAGAGATACAGATGCGAGTATGGAGGGAGGGATTGTACGAGGGAAACAGCAGAAGAATAATACAAATTGAAGTATGATTTATTGTGGAATTACGGATCTGAATAATATACATAAGAGCATATATTCATTCAAAATGGGCAAATAAATTAGTTCCAAAAGTGATATCGCCACTGTTGCGATAAATATGATACCGATACTGTGGGGATATCATTTTCACCCATGGATATATTTTAAAATCTCACTATTAAATATATAATATTTGTTTTCCATTCACTCTATACAATACATTTGCCGTGATAACTCTGACGATTTTATAAATAACCAAACACTCCAAACTTTACTGGACCTATTAAAACGCTAAGATCTTTTCTATTGAACATTCCATGCCAATGTCTTTCGAAAACACGTAACAGCAGTATTAATATATGCAGAAACAATTAAGAGAGTATTATCAAAAAAGTATGTCTGTTAATTCCATCATTAAACTTTTGTTACGGTTAGTGTAGGTTTATCCTGGCATACCTTGATTTAACAGTCTGTTTTACTGATTTTTACCTTTTCGAAGCATGCTGACAAAATATTTTCTGGGAAACAGGATCTGAAATAAAAGAATATATGAAAATTTGTAAGCAAGTAGAAAAATGAAACACTACATCTATAATAGTTCATACATTTTGTATTTTGTTTTAATTTTCATGTTCATCAGACTTATTGCAATTGTTAGCGACCCACGCAAAATAGCTTTCGTTCTACTGTCCTTAGCAGAAATACATTTGATAAGCCACATATCAATAAATCTAGATGACAAACAACATCCTTTTGACAGTAGTAATAGAAATGTTCTCAACGACATAAAATATCATTTTAGTTTCATTTTTTTCTGATTATTCTAATTATTTGTACCTTCGGTTTAGTACATTATGCGTCGAAGACAATATAATCTTAACTAACGCCACAATGTATCTGAAAATACCTATTTTTTTACAATTCAATTCCTTAATTGGCGTCGTGACCTCAGTCATATTAACATTTAGACTTTTAGTTTAATCGCTTTCCCTTCTTCTTCGAAACTTGTCTACCTGTTGTATTATCTCTGGCAATCTCATTATCATCATTGAACATTCACAGGTACTCTAACACATATAGTTATTGCGCCACATAATACTATTAAAGAAATCCCTTTTATGCACACCTACCACTAGGCTGGTACGAGAAATGTTAGAGGAGTTTAGAATTTAAATATGATAGCTTTAATTTTATATCACTAAGCAACTAAAGACTTACAAAATGAAAGTTTCATTTAGTTTTTATGTAACATGTAAATAAATTAGAGCATTTTTCATGATTAATACACAATGGGGATTTTTGGAAAACTTTCATCTCACGTTTAGTCGTAAAGGAAGTCAATATGTAAAATAGAATCTTGTCAGAGACATTTACGAAATATAACAAATGCAACAGATACAAATTTATGTAATTGATCCTATTTGGAGATCTAGTGATACTTATTTTTATATACTACGATTAATATATTTGCAGCAGCATGTTTTTAAGTCTCGTGTTGCTTGCTGTACACGGTAACTCCCTGGTCACCATTGAATAACATATCTTTGTAACAAAAATGCATGTTTTGGCAGTAAAATATTAAATACAACATATCAGAATAAAAGTCAATATTTTATTTATAACTACAGTACATGGATTGAAATTTACGAAATGTATAATTGTAAGAAAATTAAATACATGTACTAGCAAAGTGGTGTATCTAAAATCAATTAGTATTCTTTTTTGTATTCATTCGTCAGTGGACGAGTTCTCCTGCTGTAGTGGTCCTATATTTGCTTTTTTAAGATAGTATAGATACACATCGATAAATAATGAGAGACTAAGAAAGGGATAGGACAAACTAATAATTGCCAAAAATCCCGTTAATGGCAAAAAATTAAAAAATATCGGAACCATATTTCGACTTATATTTGTAAAATTACGAATTCTCGTGTCTTCATTTAATAATTTTCCATCAAACGGCGACGTAAAGATTTTCACTCAGTCGAGGACACCTTTATTCAGTTATTATTCGACTAATTTTAAAAAATACATTTATTTTTATATTTTGGAACTGGAGATGTATAACATTTGTTCTCAGGTCGATGCATTGCAATCATATTCTCGCATCACCAGGCTTGCTCGTTGAAGCTATATCCCATGCAGTTAATGTCCTCAGAAGTATTGAAACATCGGAACAATTTCATTTGATGAGTATTTAACACCTTTTTAGAGTGTCAATGCTGAGAGGAAATGTTAATTTTGTTGGAATTGTCTGAATAATCGGCTGGTTTTGGTAACTGATTAACTCAGAATAGCGACCAGACGCTCATCATTAATGGTGTTGATGAAAATATGTGCTCGATAACATAGAAAATATTTGGAATTCTATGGCTTTGAATTTAGCTTCAGTACAATTCTACAGTTGGAATAATATGCATAAAAATAACATCAACCTATATTGCCAGTTTATAATGTCCACTGTTTTGCTACATTCCTGACTATCAACTGAAATATTTGAAGGAAATCTATGTGAATTTTTATCCTAATCCCTTTCCTGCTCAGAGATCTCAAGCAGTCATATCAGAGTTTACTGGAACAAAACTAACTTCACCCACATTTCCATTTAACAACCACAATATTTCGTCAGCAAGAAGATTGAATAGTTTAGTTAATTGCATAGCTGTTAATTGCTCCATTCTTTGTGTAATTAATTTAGTTGCGAATTACATATTTTCATCTACATGTGTCAGCTACATTTCGCACCGAAGGTATTGAACTAAAATCTTGTCTAGTTAATACTTGCTTACCTTATTAGATCAAATAAGGCATCCAGCGGCTCACTATTTTTGGCCTTCCCCGCCCTCTCGATTTCATCCTTGGATTTTCCCCTGTGACCAGGCTGGATAGATAGCACTAGGATAATGCCTAGAACTACGGCAGCTAAGGTCGTGGTAAAAAAATAGACGATAGTCCGCAATCCCATCCTTCCTGAAGACCTCAAATCCAGACCCCCAAGGGAAGTAATGATACTGGAAATAATCAAGGGTAGAATCAGCATCCTGAGCATGCTCATTAGCAGGTCTCCAGGGAAACGAAGGTAAAATATCTTTCTCTTTTCTATAGGCTTCCATGCGGGATCGGTTCTCAGACCTAGACCGACAGCGATTCCGATGATCACACCAGTGACAATGAGCATTATAAGCAGGTGAGTCAACATGGTGGCTTTTACCTTTTGGCACTTTGTCGGCCTTTCCACAGACTCTCCCAAATTGTCGACAGCCATTTGTACAGAAGTTTGTAAGGTTTTCTCGAGTATACTCACGGACTGTGAATGAGATCAGACCTGTAAAATAAAATAATGATGGCGACTAAAAAGAAGATAATAATCCTACAGCACACTTAGTCGCGTAATTAAGGTCATGTTTGATGAAATTAATTCATATATTTGTGGGAGGGAGCATGAATAAGGTTACCTTTTGTGTAATTTATTTCACTCACTCATGAAAGAGTATTTGCGGTTTCCTCCTTATTCAGCAGGTCTATATGATCACATATAATGAAGACAGACACGACAGAGTGAAGCAAGTGGAACATGTTGCTAGGGTAATTTCGAGGTTCCGTACCATTTGAGCTTATCTAGCCGATACATCTGACCTGTTTCTGAATTATTCTCCACCTGTATTTCAATATAAATCCTTGTGACGTCTTTTTCTGTAATTATGCAGACCTTGCTACCAAGACCAAAGGTCAAACTCTGTCATATATGACAGACAAACGTTACATTAACCCAATGTCGCCAGCAAACGCCGGTGGTCCAATCCAGGACTTTTTTAATTATAGAACAGTGATCTACCACTTAGGCTAATGCAACCGATCCATTGTTGTAATGTTGCAACTCTGTGGAGTTCTCCGCAATTTTATATCTTGAATGTAGTGACTCTAACGCTGGTAAACAGGATACATTAAACATCCTTATAAATAATCAGAGATCATTCGAGTCATACAGAGAGAAGATATGCATTATAACATCTAGTAAATGAAATAACAGTAGCCTGGAAAAATGTAATGAAGATAAGAAGGTCTGAATCGCATTCTTTTGCAGAACCGACGCACGCGTTACCCACTGTACTATTTTCACTGAAAGAAGCCAAAGGTACCAAAATGAAAAGTCTTTTAGACAATATTGAGTATAATCCTTAAACAAAGCATTACGGTTGTATTTATAAAGTTTCTAATGAAGATTTGTGAAAAGGTTCAAAGGATTATTGAAGTTGATAGAATCCAATTTAAACTGATACTGCAATATTTAGATAACAAAGCGATGACAATCTCACTACATAATGACTCGTGTATCATTCTACTGGCTTCTGACCTATATGTCAGCAACACAATGCACAAGCGTCTCACGTACAGAAACAATTATTAGTACACATTTTGTAAATTTGGCAGTTTACCGATACACACTGACCTCTTTTGATTTTGATTTTGACAGTGTCAGTGAAAGAAACAAGTTGAACTTTGGCTATCTGACGTAGTCGAACTACTAGATGATTTTCTTTTCTAAAACTTTGTTTTACTTAGTATTTTATCAAATTGCTGACATCAGCTTCAGAAAAGGAATGAGAATAGTTATTATGTCTACCCAGGATCGATGTTTTTCTGTTACATAAATTAGTGCATGGATTAAGTGGTGGAATAGTAACACACCAATGGTTAAGAAGTACTGAATCGCTTGTTAGAGTCAACCACAAATTCTATAACTTAAATTGGCCATGCGCAGTGGTATGTTTGGAAGAGAATGTGTTAAGATGCTATTTGCTCTTCTATCTTTAAGAAGACTGATACTACAACTTTGATTCAAACACAGACGCATCATATACTGCCCATTGTACGGTAATCCAAGGAAGGGCTAACAATGGAGCGATACTATGAGACCGTTATCAGAAAATTAAAGACCATATATATAATTGTAAATACAAAGCAAATAATTGAATATCGCTGTATTAAAATTTAAACGAGCAAGTTTAAACATATCAACACCATCTACCATTTAATAATTTTGAACAAGTGTAAGTAAGGTATTGAAGCTACTGTATACAGAAAGAACCTAATATGTGGTTGGTAAAATGTTCTTGATTCGGAAGGTCCTCGACAACATCGGAAAAACTACTGGAAAGATAGTCTACTGTAAAATATATCACTAATGAATGTACTTGTAACGGACAGCTCACTAATGCGGTATATATTCAAAATATCATCCCATTATGAAAGGAAGATGACGCTCGAATCAGGGGCCCTTGCTGGTTGAGTGGTCTAAAGTGCTCCATCTCACCTCTGTCCGCGTGTGTTTAAGTCTCGGGCACACCTATGTGGGTATTTGAGAAAGCTTGCCAGTAGCTTCTCGCAGGTCATTGATTCTTACCGGATATTCCCAAGGTTATTTATTTACAAGTTAAACTAGGTCCATTTCCCATGTCTTGCTCTTAGAAATTGCATTTAACCCAAAACAATATCAACAAACAAGTCCATAATAATCCTGCACTCGTTGGTATCTGCAAGAAAAGCTACAAAGATACATGTTGTTCGTTATACATGTATTAGGTCTTTGTTTTGCTGCTGACAGTCATGCGAAATATCAGAAACGATTGTTTGTTTGCTACTAGAACTGGAAACAAAAGGTGGACTTAGAATATAGATTGAAGTGCAAAGCATCAGAAAAAAGAGTTGTTCACAGCATGTTTAGTACTTAACTAATTATTTGTCTGCAATGCAACGAATGATTTCGTCCGACAAAAGAAAACATAGGCGAAGAAAAGAAACTTCAAAATTTATGTAATATCAATAATTTATTCACATTTGTATAGGAAATCAACTTGTATGGATGCATACGTACAAATATGTTTAAACCAAAGCTCCAGCAAAACTGCGATTCGGAACTCCGTGGCTTTGATGGAAATGTTCTTTCAACCCTGACATTCCTTTATTAATCGGCTTTGTTTAAACTGTTTCATATTCCATGTCATTAGGGAAATGATGGACATCAGCTGATAACAAAGAGAGTACTTCCAACTAGACAAAAGATCTCATATTTCCAATAGTTTGTTGACATGCAACAGAACGTCACAGTTTTTTGACAACGAATGTTCATTAGGACAAAGATATTTAAATATTTTACAAAACAATGGAGAACCATATGCAGTTAAGGTTTATTCTGAATAATGTTGTCAAAGCGAGGCACAATTTAAGGACATGCAGTTTACGGTTATCCTGAGCCATGCTGCCATGGCGACAGAAAAACATTTACCAGTACGTTGCTTTATCTTATTGCACATATCAACGTATTGCTAGAAACATTAACGTTACTGTTTCTGTGAACTTGAAAAGATATTGTTTCAAATAAGATTATTTGTGAAGTTTCCCCTGAGTCTACAGTACAGTTAATCAAGTAAGCTAGCAACATAACAAATTGTATTAAAATACATTTGTCACACACGTGTTAAAATATGACGGTGAGATTCACAACTATAAATAGACTCATTTATGCAATAAGTTCATCTCTGCCTCATGATGTTTACAGATTTTAGTCCCAATCAGAGATTATTTCATGTAGATTATACACTTGGATTTTATTTACATCTATGATGAGCTTTTCTATCTTCATAAAGTTATATCTTCAGAACGTCATATATATATATATATATATATATATATATATATATATATATATATATATATATATATATATATATATATAATGTTCTGAAGATTGAAAATCTCATCTGGCAAAGCGATGGGTGTCGTTTACTTGCGGACCTGGCTTCGAAACTCCGTAGAGTACGAATTATAATTCTCTAACCTGTATGATAGTATTATATATATATATATATATATATATATATATATATATATATATATATATATATATATATATATATATATAACACATAGACTTACCTGAATATGAAAACTGTCCCAAAAATGACTAACGTCTGTCATAAAATCAACTACAGACGAGACTGAGTATATTTTCTAGGGAAATTTATGTTTAATACAGTTACAACTAGCTCGGGGCAGTGAACCGGGGCATTGACTCAGCCTTACCACAAACGACTGACGTATAATACAAAACAAATGCTACTCAGTGGTTAATTTTATGTGTATAAGTTTGAACGAGTCAAGCACGTCCAATAGCAGTAAGATGATTTTTGTAAATTATTTGTATGATGCTTTTGAGAACATTAGTTTATTACGATTGAGTTAATGAATGGAGCAAATGAGATGCCTGATCTGTAATGCAAAACCAATTCTAGTGGATGTAGTTAAAACTGAACAATTTGAGTGAAGAAAATATATTGGTACTGAGAAAACAATTGTTACAACATAGGATATGAATTAACGAGTAGCACGGGATTGGCTTTATCTTCAATGATATTTATAGTTCAATGTGTATAAAATATGTGACATTTGGAAATGGACACGAGCTGCTGCAACTCATTCATTGTTGTCTCTGTTATTACAAATAAACAGTACTAAAGCAATATTATAGTGTCGAAAACAACTGTACAAAAAATACAGTTGACAGATTAAAAGCGGAACGAAAGAACAATGGAAGGAAAGATGGTGAGAGAATAGTAAGCTGTCACTGTGTTAAAGATATTACAATTAAAGTTAAACATTGGATATTGTGACCATGTTTGTTTAAAGTTTAAGAAGAACGAAAGTATCTAGACTTAATGAAAATTCGCAGGGAATCGTAAGCTAGAATAACAGATAAATGGCAGTAAAAATAAAGATAAACAATAATGCATTAATTTAAAATGAATCACTTTGAAAGATTAAAAGTTGTATCCACCCTACCCACAATCCCATTCTCAAGAAGCAATTTTAAAATTTATTCGCACCCTTAATTTATTTGGAGACTATTCAAACAAGTCTTTGATTCCCTTCTGCACTTAAATTCTTGTCCCCATTCAGGAGCTATACATCAGTTATTTCAGGCTTATAATTTTGAAAAAAGTTACTTGAAACGCTGCACTAATTTCACTGTAGTTAAGCATGATTCAGATTTACTAGTATTTGTTGCAAACTCCTTTCGATTCATGGCACACCATATTTTCGTGCTCCAAATACTCAAGATTGTTACAATTCACTTTAAAACAAAAATCTTTTAAAATATTCCTGGCAAAGTTTCTTTCCATGCATGAGTATAACAATTGTTTGTATGAAAATTCTTGATTAAAATATATTAACGTTGGTCTTACGAGGCAGTGAGCAAAAATAACCTCTGTATCAGCCAACTGGGCCCGTTTTTTTACATTATTGCCTACATCGGAGGATACAAAGCCGTAATAGAAGTTTCCGTAAAATGTGCATCAACATGCGATTGCCCTTAGCAACAAAAATGGCTATTAACGCAGTACCAAGTGTGTGATGTACATTTCATTTAAATTTAATTGTATAAATATAATGAACTTAAAACTATCGTGCGTTATTAAAACTAGAACTATAAAGAAAACAAAATACAATAACCTCACACTAATGTGAGATAAATCCCAGGAAATCGGTCAAAAGGTACATTGAATAGAGGAATATTTTGCCATTTTCCTGTGACTTGAATATGCAAAAGATTCCCACAACTGACATATTTTTGTACAATTGTAGAAAGCACTCAACTACAAATCCCTTCAGCAGTGCAGTCCCTCATTTTCAAGCCTTCTTTAAATTTCCAACCAGTGGGACAGTGGTATCGCATTGGACACACGACAAGAAAAGTGTGTTCAATTCCTGCCTTTGCAAATTGAGGTGTCATTTTGAGCAAGTTATATAATTTGCCTCAGAATGATATTATCCACTGTCTTTTGCTGTGCCGTAAAATGATTCGAAAATTAAACCAGAAAACACTGGTTTCATGCTCACAATCCAGCCAGTATGCTGTTACAGCAATGCTATTGATTGTTTCTTATTTCTAGTTCATTTTTTATATAAAGTTAGTGTACCTTCACAATCCACTCAGGGATATACACTTTGCTCAAGTTTCCTCGAGACAAAATAACCATAATAAAGTCTGAAAGGTCCGTTAAAGTCAGACAGGTCCTTTAAAACTAACCCACATGCCAACCTTAAGCCTAAGAACAATTTAGCTTCAGACTATCTTATGTGGAAATAATGGCAATTTTTAAAATTAAGTCACATATCTGAACCTAAAACCGCTTTTAAGGCATCCACTCAATTAAATGCAAATCTGAATAACTGAAATCAGTTTGATTCAAGAAAATTACATGTTTATTATTTAGCATCATCATTTTATCACGACAGAACAACAACTTGCATCTTGCGTACTGTTTTGATCGCATTTATAGTTTGCTAGTATGTTTCTTAGATTCAGAGTACGTTAAATCCTCCACGTAAACGAACTAAATTCCCATCCACGTCCATGTACGAAAACGGCACCTCTACATTTTGCTTATCTATTGTGTGTACAGCTTAACACAGATTTTACTAATTTTATAACGAAAAACTATGTATAGCATTTACAACTAATGAAGAAGTTTTCGCTTCTAAACATATTAAACTACAATTTCTCGCGTGCGTTATAAGCGCTTATTTGCTTTGGAAACCTTTGCCTCCAGATGGATGAGTGGACAAATAGATAGATAGACATATGGATGGACAGACGAACACATATATAAATATTTGGCTAATTATATAACGTAGTGAGTCTGGTGTAAATTATTACGAACAATATATGATTTCACTTCATACTCATCCTCTTCCAAGAACAACGATATAGCTTGTTAGTTGTTAAACGCGTTACGGCATTTCGGCTATATAATGCCAACTAAACGTCGAGGTTCGAAAACAATTAAAAAAATGTCACAAACATTTAAGAATGATAAACTTTTCCAACCCAATGAAACCGTGACGTATAAAGAAAACAAAACATCAAAAATTAAATTTCTATAAAATAAAAAGAATTTTAAGTAAAGTGTGATATCAGCTGTTTACAAATCTGATATAATCAAGGCAGTCTTGATATGGTGTTTTCCCTAAACTTTACCTGTTCCTGTACGATACAGGGGAATGTCATATGGTGTTTTCCCTAAACTCGACTTCATCCTGTACGATCCAAGGGAATGTCATATGGTGCTTTCCCTTGTTTGATAAAAAAACCTAATTAATGTCTGATATCTCAGTACAGAAGATCCAACACTTTAATATAAATAATGAATACTAGTACGTAGAAAAACACATAAAAACCGAACTGTTTGCATGATTGAATAAACATACATGACGAAAGAATAAAATAAAGGCCAAAACAGGTGCAAAATAATTCTTTTCTTATATATAGTTTTCGAATATTTAAATTATATTAAATTTTTTCTTTATATGAACGATATCCATTGCGCAATGAACTTCATCGTGCATATACTTATATATAAGTGAAGCTTTATGTAATCATCCAGCAAGATATTTACAATATTATTTCTGTACAATTATATACATAGTGACATTCATCTAATCTGGTCTATTGGGTGCAACATATTAACGCTTGCGTAGGGTGTATAAGATTCACCTAGATTTTATATACTGTTGGATAGGTAACATTATATCGTTTCCTACATACTTTTAGTGGAAAGAATATTATAAATGTTTAATACTTTGTAATAATGCACAAAATTACCTCATTTTGAAACTTAGTTAACTCAATATTAATACATCTTAGATTCAGAGACCTTTAGCAAAATTATTTCAGGAACCTCCCCATACGATGAAACGCGTTCTTGTCAGCTGTAAATGTGTTTTTGTTTACTGTTTCTAGTGGACCTATGACTAACAATATCGCTGGTTGAGTGTTTGTGTGTCGATGCCAATTTTAACTGCAACAAAACTTTAACGGTCACAGCACATTCAGGTCTGTTGCCTTTACATACACGTGCACACACGCACAAATTTAACTAATGTCAAACAAATCCTTTAATCCAATCTTCATAAAAGTTTTAATAAGACTTATTGACATTTAAACCACGTAGCTGATGTTACCTTATCTAAATAATGAAATGTTAGGTTAGTAATGTTGCATTAGTATTTCGCAAGCAACGTGTTATTTATGCCAGCACACAAACAATGTATAATAGAAATAACTGCAATTGGTGGAAACCTACCAAGTAGTCGCTTTGATTTTGCATTCATCCTAAAAGCAGATTTACATTTCAAGTAAATTGTACAATTAGGAATGCCATTGGAATTTACAAACAGTCGATACGTGAGGTTTCTGAGTCCTGAAAACGACAAAATTGTCAGTTAGAGCATACATTACAAGTACATTAGATATAGTCCATACAAAACTTGAATATGCTATAGCATTATGACACCTGAATGTAGCTATGCTATGCTAAATCCTTAAAATGACGAACTTCCTGATGATATTTTCGATATTCTGGATTTGCATAATTTTGTAAAAGCTGTTGCCTATTTCATGCTAATACAATTTTCTGTAATAAACCAGGCAAGATATATATATATATATATATATATATATATATATATATATATATATATATATATATATATATATATATATATATATATATATATATATATATATATATATATATATATATGTCACGTGCTATGACACTAGCCTAAGAAATAGCATTATATAATTGATCGTAATTTTTGTATGGGAGTAAGACATTGTGAGTTGATTCCATCAAAGGCAATAATTTAGATTTTTCTTAATAAAACTATCCGAAGAATTAACTACAAATGCTCATTTCAGTCTGTGGAATTATCAATATGTTCGTAGAAATCTTGATTTTGTAGATCCCGTCACAAAATATCCAGTATTGTTTTAAGTTAATATTTGTCTTTGCTTTTAGAAAAAGTAATCAATTACTTTCATTTTATGGACATATTACACAACATTTCCTAAAGTAAACAAGTAATTATTCAAATATTTGTTGTTATAAATATTAAAAACAAACAATATAAAAAATCCATTTACGTGTTGTTGAACTTGCATATAATTCACATGAATGAAATTGTGTTTAAAACATCCCTAGAAAAAATAAATGAATATATTTCGAACAAACCTACATGAACATGCAAAATGTTTCCAAAAACGAGCAACGTTTTGAGACAATGAGCTACTACGTTATATAACCCGTGCCCACATATGTATTGTACCCATCTGATTGTAATATACAATAATGGTTGCATGTTCTATATAGATTGCTTTGCCTTCCATTCTACGGCCGTTTTCATTGACATATTGCACACGTTTTACAATATAAACAATTTATTATGTAAAGATTTACAAATTTAAATATTAAGCTAATCAGAATGAAAAGAAAATGATTCAAACGAATCATTATCGCATCAATGGAAAAACTTACGTGAATACGAAACTGTGTCTATAAACGACACACTTTCTACAAACAATAAACTAAAAACATAACTGATTATATGTTGCAGATTAGTTTTCTTTTCTACCTTTAAATCGAGCTTGGATACAGTGAAGAGTGACATTAACTCTTCCTTACCATACATGCTTAACAAATAATACAAAATCAAAACGACCCAGTTGGTAATTTTATGTGTATAAACATGCACACGACGAGACAATCATGAAATATTACAGGCTGCCGTTATTTGTTCAATTGCTTTATGATGATATATTTAAAACAAACATTGTTTTGAGACCGAGTTAACGAATGGAGCAAAAGAGTGATGCCTGTTCATGAATACAGAATTCATGTAAGTAGATGTATTTAAAACTGATCCGTTAGTGAGAAAAATATTTACGTATATCGGCATGGGGTAAAATAAGTGTTGACACACGTACGAGTATACATAGGCGACGCAATCATGTATTCATTGAGGTGTTTGAACACACATAATTCTGTTATTGACTTAATGCTGACATAAACACACACTTTACTTCTTTCAATGCAGAGCACTCGAAAACACGTTCTTGACACTATTTCGATGTGGGGAGTTATTTATCACACTGAACCGTTAATATGTTAATCCAGACAGACCAGTGTCAACCCCCAAACCCGTCCCTCTTTAGATTGATATAAACGTTTCCCATTGAATAAAAAAGGACACACATACTGGGGTTGGAATGTATGACACACAAGATTGGCTTTGACTTAAAAATATTTAAATCTAAAACTTGTAAAATATGTGAAGTTTTGAGACTGGACATGAGTTGCTGCAACTCACTGACGTAATTTCTCTGATAATAAAAAATGAGAACTAAAATAGCATTTAAGTCACGAATAACAACTGCAAAAAATATTGTTCCAGCATAAGAAAAGGGAAGAATATGTCATTTTGATTTAATTGTATAAATATATTGCTGCAAAGGTACATCTTCTATGACACGAATACATTTTAAATGTAAATAGTGCTTGACACCTGGGCAAGATAATAAGTAAGCCAGAATCTTTAGAGACTTACGATTTTAATGTGGAATTTAAATAATCAAACGCTAATTGGACAAGGAAAGATACCGCCAGCTATGCAAAACAAATAGAAGTAAAGCAAAAAAATGAAACCCTGCACTTGAGAGGGAAATCACAGTAAATCTGCACATAAATGGTTGCTTAAATTGAGGGATTTGTATGTGATCGTAAAAATGCAATGAAAAGCATCCAACAAATGAAATATTGCTGCACAATTCTAGAAAGCACCACGACACTTTCGTTGCTGAGATGGGCAATGAGCACGATTGCTTTGAGGCACATTCAGATTTCCATCTTTCTGATCAGTTTTTAAAGCGTTCGAGACGCGACAAGAAAGATTCGCATTCATTTCCAATCAACTAGTGGGCCTTAGTTGGACAGCTTGGTGCGTACGTGAACTAAACACTTCTGATTTACCGCATAATAATATATCTTTGAATGTGATATGCCGTAAAATGGTACAAAACCAAAACAGAAACATGGCCTCATATAAATAATCCAGCCATTCTGCAATAACAGTAATCCTTTTGATTGTTTCTTACTCTTTCTATTTTAAAAAAATTTGAATGATTGTAATTTCGATAAACGCCCATGTCTATCCGCTACAGTTGATGATGTATCTTTGAGAGGGACACCTTACTCCAGTTTCCTCGGCATAATACAGACAATTAAGTCTGACTTTGCCGTTAAAGCCAAAACCAAAATCCATCCTTGAAGTCATCAGACAAAAATTTAGCTATTAACTAACCAAATTATTATTAATAATATCAGCTGCTAAACAGATGTCACAGAGCAGAGCCCAAAACCGTTTAAAGTTATCAACACGGTTCAATTGAAACCCAAAAAACTGAACTGAGTTTAATATGTTCAGAATAAAAACAAATAATAGTTTTAAATGCAGTATATAATGTTTTATTTACTTTGTTAGTAATATCAGCGTCAAGAGGAGATTCTATACTCAAGAAGTAAGTATACTTGTACAGGTAGCATAAAGAGATAGAGTTTTCATGCATTCATTTCAAGCCCCTTAATTAAGCATGCGATCTTAGCAAAGCAAATTATAGCTTACATAAAGCTATTACACAGTATTTGCGGTTTGCACTTATGATTCATGTATTCAAAAGTATGTTTACGTCAAATCAGTTGAAATGCATTAACTCTCCAGGTGATCAAAATAAAATTCCCTTCCCACACCTATGTATGAAAACTGTATCTCTTTATGCTACCTGTACAAGTATACTTACTTCTTGAGTATAGAATCTCTTGACGCTGATATTACTAACAAAGTAAATAAAACATTATATACTGCATTTAAAACTATCATTTGTTTTTATTCTGAACATATTAAAATACAACCGTCCTTGTGCGATACAAGTGCTGAGTCAGCAAAATCATAGATAGGTAAATTGATGGACAGACAAACACATATGCAGACTCTTTGGAACATAAAAGATCATAATGTTATATGCTAAAAGTTATTATCCGAACATATTTTTTAATAATCAGTCTTATGTAAAGCTGTAGTTTGTACTCTACTTCCAAGAGATTTGTAAACTTCAAAGTGTTCGTATCCGTCACACGACTAAGTAAATGCATTATTTTACATCAAGTAATATACACTGCATATAAAGTTGGAACAAGAGATTCCATCATAAACAATATGTTTTTCTTCTAATCACGTTACAGCATCTTTCCTATATGGTGCCAACTAAACGTCTATGTTTCAAAAATATTAAAATGAATTTCACTAACAACTCAGAAAGATAAACAAATCAACATAAATATGAAGTAGAGAAAATAAAATATAAAAAATATGTTAAGAAAAATTAATCAAGGAGAATTTAAAAAACCGAATGAAATGCTGTTGACAGAGTTGCTAAAATGAAGGATGTTTTCATATGGTGTTTTCCCGAAATCTAACTTATTCTTTTGGATTCGTGAAAATTGTTATAAGGTGTTTCCCCTAAATTTATCGTCTTCCTTTTCGATCCGAGGGATTGTCATATAGTGTTTCCCCTTGCTTGTAAAAATAATACAATTAACGGCTAAGTTGCTTATCACTATTAATGAAGATGTCGAGGAGGGAGACAGATATCTCAATATCAAGCAACCAATGAAAGCCAAGAATGTTCTATAAACCTCATTTATACGACTTGTAAAATTTTAAAAATTACGTTCACATTTTATGAATGGCATCAAGTGCCATTTATTTTATCATGTATATTAAAATACATTGATGAAACTTTGTGTAATAATCCAGGTAAAATCCTTAATATTTTTCAAAGTGACATTTATCTTGTCTTGACTATTCGGCGACGGATTAATAAACACACTGGTTTAAGTGGTTCATATAACTAATATGTGATTTTTGACTGGATAATTAATTTTTTTTCGCATTCTACATGCTTCTTTTCTATAATAAATTATAAATGTTTATTAGTATGTCACTAAACACAGAATGACCTCATCTTGAAAATTAGTTGACAAAATATGAATATAACATTTCAAATTTATTGCCCTTTGGAAAGCCTTTTAAAATCACAGTCATACGAGCAATTGATTTCTTTTTAGCGGTCGATTGATTACTGTTTACTGTTTCCAGTTGACCAATACTATCGCTTGGTTTGTATGTTTTGATGTTCAAATTTAAACTCCAACGAAACTTTATCGAACACTGCGCATTCAGATTATATTTATCTAAAAGCACGTACACACAGTAGTATAGGAAAATGAGGGTTTTGGCCCAACACCCCCTCCCACACCTCCTCCCCCACCCCCGCCAAAACCCTAATTTCCCTATACTACTACTATGTAGACAGATATTTTGTAACCAGACAAAACAACAGGTGTTGGAATGCGATAAGCTCTGTCAACAGAAGTGACGAATTTGTTAGAACAGCGTATGTGTGGAATATGATTATTCTAAAGACGGCAAATAGATTTTACCACAAATTTTTTATCAGATAACAGGATGAAAATTAAACTGTACATTAGAATGAAAATGATATTATTTTAATTATATTATATCTTACGTTTAGATAAAATTTTATGTTACTCATATTTTTGTGATTTTTTTTCATACTTGCTAACCCTCATTGGTAGAATATCTGTTAACATATTGTCAATAATACGAAATTCACGTAATAAATCATCCATATTATATTTAACTCCTCGTAGGTAAGACCGGATCTGATCAAGTAGTTTCTTGTAAGTTTTAATTGATGTTAAACAAACGTGCTTCTTTATCAGAAGTCTTGGTTCTACTTTTTTACACGCCGCTGTAAGTGAAACACCAATAGCGGATATGATTAACAAAAAAGGATTTAATGATACCCCACTTGAAATTATACCAGAACTGGTCATTAACAAGGGTAGATATGATATTACTCGAAGGATCTTGTTGTAGTATTTGTAACATTTTTTTACACACCAAAGTTTTTTATGATAATATTTATAGTATTGTATTAATGCGTCTACATCTTGTTTTGGAATATCTTTTGAAATATGATTGAAATCAACTATACTTCTTTTCATTATAATATTAGTTCACATAGTCCTATGTTTGGGTAATCAAAATAGAGCTGGTTGTTCAGCTATAAATTCCAAACACCAGAGAAAAATTTCTAATTTTAAAGTTTTATCAACTGGTTCAAGTATAAATTCTTCTTCAGAATTTTTGTTTATTATTACAGATAATACTCCAAATGAGTCATCATTTAGATGATGAGATGGATATTTGGGAGATATTCTAAACTTTGCACTGCTAAGCACTGACAATCTATACACACCGGTAACTTCTGCAATATATTTAATAGAATTATTTTTTGGTATCCACCTAGTATAACCGGATGCAACAGTATACTCAATATTTTTAATCTGTTTGTGAGGCATTTTAATCATATTCGTTTTCTCAACAATATTAGGAATTCCACTAATAATATCATTGAGTTTTGTGTTAATATCATTGAGATTTGTGTTAATATTAGCGAGTGTAATGCTAACATTTGATGGATTTCCCAAAAATTCATCTCTAATTTTGTTTATGTTTCTGCGAAAACTTAAAAATGTGTTCACGTGACTGGTAAAATCAGTTTTGAGCGCTGTGATTTCATTATTAATTGAAGCGTCCCAATCATTGACGTATTTTTTAGTGACAGCATCCCCATCCTTAGCTGGGTTTCCAAGATCTGTAATCTTGTTTTGTTTCATAACAATATTCCCACTTGGATTTCGTACAACTACAATGTGTAGTTTTACATCACTCGTTTTTAATCGTCCTTCTTTGTCCTGGAAAATGACGACTTCATCTGGTTCTACACTGGTAAGATTTAGTAAATTATTGATTTCATTTTTGAGCTGATCAAGAGTTGCATATTTGGATAAGTCACCTGTGGATAAATCTCCTAATAGTGTTCCAAATTTTGTATAGTAGTTCATTATTTACTATCCTAGATAAAATTATCAACACTAGTTTAATATTATACAAAATGGCAAAATCGTTGATATTAAACTTTGATACAGAGAGACTAGTGAAGCATAAACATAAC
The DNA here is from genome assembly GCA_016746295.1 of Potamilus streckersoni. Classification (NCBI taxonomy): domain Eukaryota; kingdom Metazoa; phylum Mollusca; class Bivalvia; order Unionida; family Unionidae; genus Potamilus; species Potamilus streckersoni. The sequence continues at coordinate 685,964 of JAEAOA010002253.1, read as the reverse complement.
AATGAACTTCCTGATTGTCATTATCTTATTGTTGGGCGAACTGGATCGGGGAAAACAAATTTGCTTATGAACTTGCTTCTTGGTGATAATTTTAACTACGACAGAGTCTATATTTACACAATCAATCCACAGCAAGATAAGTATGAGTTATTAAGCGAATATAATAACAAGCTTCGTGATGATCTTAAAGCTGGTGAAGATTTTTTTATAATTAGGCAGCCAGAAGATCTTATTCCAGTTAATCAACTTGATGCAGATGAACATAAGATAGTAGTTTTTGACGATATTCCTCTAAATAACATGGAGATGAATAAAATAAGATCATATTTCTCACTGTCACGTAACAAACAGTGTAATTCTGTTTATCTCGCTCAAGGATTTTATAATGTTGATAGATTTATTAGGCGAAATACGGGTTGTTTTATTTTATTTCCAGGACTGGATAATGTTGACGTTAGAAATATTGCAAGCGAGCAATGCGGTGGCGTGACAAAAGATAAGTTTATTGAACTTTACCGTAATGCTACAAAAGATAAATTTAACTTTTTCTTGTTTGATAAACTTACAAATGATCCAACTAAAACGTTTCGCTGTTGTATTAACAGTTACTTACAGTAAAGCGTTTCAATGTTATAAAATTTATGATTATAATAATGGACAAACGAGCAAGATACAGACAACACATAGAAGATCTAAAAAAACTTGCTCAATCTCAGGCATCACTTAAGCAAAAAGTACAAGAAGCACGACGTGGGCAAGTAACTGCTACAGAAGCAACAGCTACAATTTTCAAGCCGGTTACTGAAGCACTATTAGGTAAACAACCTGAAACTAAACCACTATCAGAAGAAGAACTTAAACAACTGCAGGAAAAAGGTTTGGTTGGAATTGTTAGAGAACAACAAGAAGCAGCTGCTGCAAAACTTGTTACTAGATCTGATGAAGAAAAAAGAAAACTGATTGAGGCATTTACAGCAAATATAGCTGATCCTGCGGCTAGACAAGCTGAAACAGATCGATTGATAAACAATCCGCTGGAACTTGAGCGAAGATTAGCAGAGTTAACAACGCAAGGAATAACAAATATTATAACAGATTTATCAGGAGATATAAAGATATCAAAGAGGAGCAACAAAGAGTTAGTGAGCTTACTGTAAAGTTTATGGAAGTTGGAGATCAAAGATTTCATTTTATAAAAAGAGCAAATGATGAGATAAAAGGTATTGAATATGATGATTTTTTAAGGAATGAAAATATAAGGGGTATTGATGATATAAGCAAGTGGACTGATGTAGAATATCAAACATTACTCGATAGATTAGATGTAATATTTAAAGACGGAGCTGCTGCTAAAGATGAAATAAACACGGTTACAGAAATTGATGATATGATTCCACTTTATGATAGAATGAGAAACGGTGTCATTGCTCTCACGTTTAAAAAAACAGCAGAAAATAGTAGAGCAAAACCTTTTGGTAGTGGGTGGAGTTTTAGAAGGAAATTTTTTACTTTTGATAAATCTCGTATACAAAAAAGTAGAGTAAGAACAGGAACTGGTGTAAAAGTATTTACTTCAACTACTGAAATGATAGGTAGATTAATGTTATTAATATCATCAAAGGAAGCTGGGAATGTTAGTGTTGAACTTGATAATGAAATCATTGACATACTTGATCATCTAAGATCGAGTGAATTATTAACATCTGACGAATATGAAACTTTATACCGCGACTTAATTTTGCAAAATGATATAATATTAAAGAAATGCAAACAACATTATTACTAAACTCTAGTGAGTCTGCGATAGATAGCTCAAATTTTTCAGTAAATTATATTCCACCTATCCAACTAGATCCTACAAAACAATATGAAATTGGATTAATTTCTTGTACTTGCTGGAATGCTATACCTAACGTGAAAAATGATGTTAACGATGAAATGTATTTTACTATGATTACAACATCTCCAATATCTACAACAAAAAAAATAAAAATTCCGCAAGGATTTTATAATATTACTGATCTAAACAAGACAATCAAAGAGCTCATCACAAAAGTTGACGGTGTGGCTGATAATTTTGAATTAGCAGCAAATTATAACACATTGTGAACTAGGATAACTTTGAAAAATATAGCAATCAATCTTGAACCAAGAGAAAGACGTATTGCACAACTGATAGGATTTACTGAAAAAACTTACACTGCACTTGATCAGCCTATTACATATGACAGTGAACTGCCAGCAAATATAACAGAAGTAAATACAATATTAGTAAATTGTTCTATTGCTTCTGGTTCTTATACATCAAAAGGTAGCAAAGGTCAAACGATTTACAGTTTCTCACCAGAAGTCCCGCCAGGTTCTCTCATGCAAATAACTCCACGACATATTATATATTATCCTTTAAACGTTGAAGATCAAATATCAAGTATAATAATGCAGTTGACAGATCAATCAGGAAAACAGTTACATGTTAATAATGAAGTTGTAACTTATTATTTACATCTACGCGAGCAAAAGTAAAAATTATGCAACATCAAATATAATGAAACAAAGAAAAAAAGTTTATCGAAGAAAAATAGTAGGAGGATTTTTTGGAAATATATTCACTAAAGTTTTTAAAAATATTCCGGGTATAGCACGTAAAGTTGCACCAATTGCTATTGACGCTGGTAAAGCTTTTGCAACTGGGGCTGCATCTGCCGCTGGGACTGCGGTGGGACAAAAAATAGCTGATAAAATAAAAGGTGATCCACCGACTGCATCTGAAATAAAACAAGCTATCTCAGAAATCGCTCCAACAACAGAAACTCAAAAAGCTATGATAACAACAACAAAAAAAGTTGTTATCACCAAAGGGCGAGCAGATCATACAAAAATTAATATCTAAAGTAACAATGCCGCAATAAAATTTTATATAATCTAATAAAATAAAATGTCTGTTAAAAATTATCTCGAGTTAACAGAAACTTATGACATCGACGACGATGTGACAGAATTCGAGTTTGTTGAGTACCTTGATGAAAATTCTAACGAACCAAATAAAGCTGGTATTAGAACCTTTAACACCAGAGACGAAGATGTATTTCTACTACCACATGAGGCTATGTTAGAAGTTCGTGGTCAGATTATGACAGTAGCCAATCCACCTGCTGGAAATGCAGTTGGAACAGAAGTAGCTCTTATAAATAACGGCTGGTGTTTATTCAAAAGTGCTAGATATCAACTGGTCAATCAAACTATAGAAGATATTTCAAGTCATCTACAAGTTGCAAGTACAATTTTGAATATTATTTCGTTTTCCGACGATTACTCGAGATCAACTGCAACTAATATGATGTGGTTTCAAGATACTGGACGGGGTATAGCTGAATCAACAGAATTTTTAAAGAGAGGCGCTATAGTACATGGAGCTGATGCTGATGCAAATGCTGCATTTGTGAGAAATTTTCTCATTGCTAATGCAGACGCGCTAGCTATTGTCGCACCAGGTGCAGCTGCTAATGCAGACGCTACAAGAGTTTCTCTTACAGCAGCTTTTAATAATCTAAATATAACACCACCAGCTGCAGATGCAAACGGTACTGCGATGTTAAATTTACTTCTTAACACATTTGACGTGAGAAATCCACGCTATAACGATGGTTTTGCTAGGCGAAGAAAACTTGCAGCAGGATCACGTCAAATTACAATGATGCTTCCACTAAGTACAATTTTCGGCTTTTGTCGCGATCATGATAAAGTATTTCGCGGAGTAAAACATACTCTTATTTTAGATCGAGCAGACCAAAACGATTGCTTGTTTAGATCTGGAGGGGTTGATGTACAGTTTATTATAAACAAACTTGCTTTGTGGATGCCACGTATAACACCGTCGATCACTAAAATGTCAGAACTAAATAGTACGCTTGACAAACATACAAACAGAATTTACTTTAAGCAGCATAAAATATATCAGACAGCGGTTCCAAATACTACTGAATACACATGGAGGGTCACAACAACATCAAGCGAACAACTGCCGCGAAATATCTTTGTCGTATTTCAACAGCAAGCCCGACGAGGTAACCAACAACAAAATAATGCAATATTTGATCACTCTGATGTCAGACGAATATACGCTAGATTAAATTCAAAGCAATATCCAGAACGAGCTATCGAGTGCAATTTTGCTGATGACGTTAATAAAAATATTTCTCGACCGTACATGTACCTGCTTGACACAATACAAAAATATCAAGATGTTGAAGCTGGAACTCAAATATCAGCAGAGGAATTTCGTACGATTTATCCTATATTTCATTTTGATGTTAGTAAACATAACGAGCGAGCTGTAGAAAGTACAGCGGATATTGAAATTACCTAGACACTTGGGGCGGTTCCAATAGCGCCGTTGTACGTATACGCATTAGTGATTAGTGATAGAATTATCACAGTAGATTCTATTGGAGGTAAAATGACAGTTCAAGTTTAATCCACAGTTGTTATATAAAATGGCAAAGTATATTGTAAAAGAAGTATATTTGACTGATGGCCAAGTTAAAAAATTAGTAGCTGCTTTTGCAAAGCGAGAACAGGTATCATTAAAAATCAATCCTAATATTTCTGATGGTGTTTTAACAAAATTAATGCTAACAAAAAAATCAAGTAAAAAAGTATGATCGCAAAAAAACTTTTGTTTTAAATTTGAGTGCTGCACAAATGACAGCGATGGCAAAAGAAGGTGGTTTTCTTGGTCCAGCATTATCAGTATTAACTAGTACAATAATATCTAAAATTTTACCAGTCTTAGGCACATAAGGACTAGCAGCAGCGTCTGGAGCAATATCTGGCGCAACGAAGAAAGCAGTCGCAGGTATTGGTATCATTCGTGGAAGTGGAATAAAAAAATTGTAAATTTTATGTAAATGATATATTATAATGCCACAAAAGAAAAAGAAATCGCCAACAACAAAAAAAAAGAAAACAACAAAATCAAAATCGCCAACACCAAAATGCAAATGCATATGCAATCAACCAAAACAAGGAGGAATTATTCTAATCGCTCCACTTTTGGCGGGACTAGCGGGAAGTCTGCTGCCAAATCTTTTAGGAATCGGACGTGGTCTAACATTACCAGGAACACGACCACCCCGTTGAGCAATTTTGATATCATTGATAAGTTAAAAGCGGTTCCTGGATTTCATGGAGTTTATTCTAAAGATGAACTCGCAGCAATAAAATCACCATCAGCTGTAAGTTCGTGTGTTATTAATATACATGATTTTAATGACGGATCCGGCACGCATTGGGTAGCAGTTTATAATAATAATTATTTTGACTCGTTTGGACTTCCTCCAAGCGATGTAATAAAAAAAGTATATGAACACAAAATTTAACAAGATATATTATTCATCAAATCAACTCCAATCTGTTGGAACGTCTGCTTGCGGATATTATTGTATTATGTTTATCCAACAGATGAGCAGAAATGTTAATTTTTTAAAATTTATTTTACAGTTTGACAAGCATCCTTCTCACGCTAATGATGAGATCGCAATAAATTTTATCTAAACTTAAAAATAGAATAATGTCAACATACTGTCTCAAGTGTAGAACTAAAACAGAAAATATTAATGAAACAACAGAAAAAACAAAAAACAACAGGATAGTATTAAAAAGTTTTTGTGCAGTCTGTGGAAAAAGAAAAAATATGTTTTTAAAGAAAACGTCCCCAGCGATAGTATCCTCAGAGATGTCGCCAGCGAAAAATTCGCTAGGATCTGGTTATCCTGATGTTATTTTAGTCGACGACTAAAAATATAGAATGATATGCAACTGTGATTCTGACAGAGATTTGTGTCTTGAGCAAAGTAAAATTGTCGCATACTGTCAATGTTGTAACAACAGAGAAATAATAGGGTTAGGTATAGATATACATAAAATTATTGGAAAATTACCAAAACCAAAAGGCGGTTGGACATTGCGAGGTCATCGGTATACTGGTCCGTGGAATCCGCTAGATCAACAACTAGATGAAAACGACAATCCGTTGCCAGGCCAAGAGCCATATAATTAAGTGGATGGAATAGCGATGCGTCATGATATCTGTTATCGTGATCATGAAAACTCGAAAGCAGATTGTGATAAAGTAATGTTAGATGAATTACGTGATATGGAGCCAACAAATCTACGAGAACGTTTTGATAGAAAATTTGTTCAGGGAATGATAGGAGCAAAATATAAACTCGGACTCGGGGAAAAAGTATACGATGATCTTGCAGTCGAGCTGCACAGACCTAAAAAAAAAGTTCCCACGACGTAAAGTTGTCGCTAATGGTGTAGATGATATCTGGGCAATAGATTTCGTGGATGTATCCAATCTAGCTCAGTTTAACGTTGGCGCTGATGGTGCTCCAAAAAGGTATTTGTTTAATGTTATAGATGTTTTTAGCAAATACGCTTTCAGTGTACCTGTTTCGGATAAGACAGGAACTTCAATGACTGATGCGCTAAAACAAATAATAACGAGTACAGAAAGAAAACCGAATAAAATCTGGACTGATCACGGATCCGAATTTTTTAACAAAAAGTTTGAACAGTTTCTAGAACAAAATAATATAAAAAGGTATGTTACAGGAAACGAAGGTAAAAGCGTTGTTGTTGAGAGATTTAATCGCACGCTAAATGAGAAACTACACAAACATATGACAGCTAAAAACACCAACAGGTACATCGATGACCTTTCTCAAATCGTAGGTGAATATAATAACACGAAACATCGAACCATCAAAATGACACCTAAAAAAGCTATTAAAAATCCAATATTAGCAAATGAAAACATGTACCGCAGACATAAATTTAAGGTTGGTGATAAAGTTAGAATTTCTTTGACAAAAAAGGTATTTGCAAAAGGATTTACTCCAAACTGGAGCGAAGAAGTATTTGTAGTTGATAAGGTACTTTTCACAATACCTGTAACATACGCGTTAAAAGATCTGGCAGGGGAACTGATCGTAGGTAGTTTTTATGAACAAGAACTACAGAAAACTGAGCAGGATGTTTTTGTTATCGAGAAAGTGATTAGAAAAAAGGAGATAAAAGTTTAGTCAAATGGCGTGGGTATAGCGATAAATTTAACAGTTGGATCCCAACTAAGCAGATTATGATATAATGTTATCATAAATTTTCTCATACTTTTGTTTGACAGATTTACATTTTACTGGTTTACATAATGATATTAGATACTGCTTGCGATCGTCAGAGATCGTCATTAGATTAAAAATCTTGACAAATATGAAATCGAATTTGATATTTTTCTGTCGGTCTGGAATCCTGATGTTTAAGAAAGGTTTGATTAACTGCCAAAACAGTTGTTGTTCGGCAACGGTAAAATTAAATTTCATTATTTATTTTGCAATGTGATACTTGACATTATATCGTTTAGTTGTTGGTCTGCTGTAATTTGATATGTCAGCAACAGTGAATATTTCACCATCATCATCAGATTCGCTGTTATATAAAATATCATCTTCATTATAACCAATAGATTTGTCTGTGAAATCTTTGGAAAATGTGACCTCATCACTGGCGACCTTATCGCTGGCGACTTCTTCGCTAGTATCTTGTTTGTAGAGTTCAGCGAGTAGTTTCATCAAGTCCATTATTATAATACATTTTTATCTAATTTATTATTATAAGATGATTGATGAGATAAAATATCACCAATAAGTTAATATAGTAAATTACAACGAACTAGCCGAAGCGGTAAGAAAATGTTTGTTGGGTTATAGTGTTGACGTTATTGTAATGCAAGGTGATTCTCATAAAATATTGCCAACAGAAGCAGAAAAGAATAAAATTAATGAAAGTGCAGTAACGACGTTAAAATTTAATCATGATGATATCATAGCATTTGCTCATCATTGCTTGACTAAAACCGAGCTATCAAATATCATATCTAAAACCAATCCTAGCATTGTATTCGCTTGAAAATGCTGATTTTGTTGCTCCATCAGCTACAAATTTTACTGCTCTGGAATTTATCTTTTAATGCTTTGCCGCAGCTGTAATCGATTTGAATTCGATCTCCTCATCCGTTTCAAGGTTTTTTTGAAATAACAGGTTTTGCTGGACATCTAAAATTAATACCACCACCTCGTCCTTTTCTCACATTTTCCTGTTGCGTCACTAGCTCCAGATTTCTCAATCGATTGTCAGTCTTTACGTTAATGATGTGATTAATAACAAGACCATTGGGTATAGATCCGTTGAACACCTCGTGAATAAAACGATGACCATAATAATGAACTTGATTTGGCGATGTTCCTCTAACAGTTACCCTGATATATCCCATATTACTCATAGTACCAAGAACTTTTTTTAGTTTTTCTGTTTCTAATAATACCGCGATCGTTAGCCTCGTATAAATCAAAGACCGGATGCGGCTGAAACTCATCTTGTAAGGATAAGTTTTCAATGTTGTCATCAGTGACTTTATCGTTCACATGATATACACGCTGTCCCTCTGGAATATCATCGCAAAACAACGTGTAAATAAAATCTTTTCTAAACATTGCAATCCTCTCAGCATTATCTCCCTTTACACTAATCGTATAACCCGCTGACGTTAATTTGCCAACAGATATTCTAGTTTTGATGTTAATAACTGAACCTAATACATTTCCAGCGTATAAGTTGTATTTTGGGTGAACATGATAAATCTCTTGCTCACGTGCGCTTGTCAGATTTACTGTCATTATATTATAGGCGATTTTTTTATCTCTAATTGATTTTTAGCGCATGCGCAGTGTGAGATAAAGTTATACTTTGGGTGAATTTGATATGCTTCTTGCTCACATGTGTTTGTTAGATTTGCTGTCATTATACTATAGGTGATTTTTTTTATCTCTAATTGATTTTTAGCGCATGCGCAGTGTGAGGAAATTATCAATTAGATATTACATTATAGTATAATAATGTTAAAATTGCGTGATATAGCTAAGAGAAGTCTTATGGGAGAACCTGATAAAATAGCGACTGCTTTTGCAGGTTTTGATAATAGTTATCAGTTTGATAATCAAATTGTTTTAGTAAATTTTAATGCAGCAAATCTTTACCACCTACTACAGACAACTGTAAAACGTGAGCTCGAAAAACACAAAAGTATCAGATTATTTGTGCAATATCATGTTATATTTTCAAAGTTAGTTATAACGGAAGAATTAACTAACAAGGAAATTGCAGAACCTTATATGAACGCAAAATCAAGACGTGTTTTGCTTGGGACTGATCTGTTATCACTATCTGATGAAATGCACTATGAAATCTGGAAAAAATAGAGGAATTCGCTGAATTAGGTTCGGGTTGGAAGTTTGAATTGATCAAAGAAATATTGTTTCACAAGATGAAATATAACGCATTACGAGGTAGTTCATACATCGACCTGCCACCAAAAATAAAAAGTAAAAGATGTTGTATAAACATCAAAAACGTAGATAACAAGTGTTTCCAATGGGCTGTTCTTTCCGCACTATTTCCAGCAGAAAAACACGCTGATCGCGTTGAAAAATATATCAGTCACGTGTCTAGATTAAATTTTAAAGATATTAACTTTCCTGTGGCAGAAAATCAAATACCAAAATTTGAAAAGCAAAATAATGTTTCAATTAACGTTTTCGGACTAGATGAAAAAGAGGATGTATACCCGAGATATATTTCAGATAAAGCTTCACAATCGACTATAAATTTACTGTTTTACAAAAATCATTACGTTTGGATTAAAAACTTTAACGGACTAGTTGGTAAACAGTACAATAAAAATAGGAACAAAAAGTTCTTTTGTTACCGCTGCTTGCATGGTTGTACTAACAATGAAACATTACAAAAGCATTTGCAGTACTGTAGTGATGTGCAAAAAATAACAATGCCATCTAAAAAAGATAGTGTGTTACAGTTTGTCCATCATAATCACAAACTAAAAATTCCTTTCGTTATATACGCTGATTTTGAGTGTTTACTTCAACCTGTACTTGGCGTAGAAAATAATCCTAATCAATCGAGTACAAGAAAAGTTCAAAATCATGTTCCGTGTGGAGTAGCGTATAAGGTAGTTTGTTGTACTGATTCTAGATTATCTAAACCAATTAAATTATATCGTGGTAAAAATCCAGCTGTTTGGCTTCTCAAGCAGTTGATTAACGAAGTTGATAATATATTTACTCGTTTGAAAAAAGTAACGCCAATGTTAAAATTAACACCTCAACAAGAATCTGATCACGAGCAAGCGGAAATTTGTCATATTTGTGAAAAAGCTTTTGATACTGACAACAAAAAAGTACATGACCATTGTCATTTGACTGGACAGTATCGTGGAGCGGCTCATAATCAGTGTAATTTAAAATTTCATGCTCCAGATTTTATTCCAGTTATTCTTCACAATTTTCGAGGATATGATAGCCATATTATAGTAGAAGCTTTTGGTGATCCTGATATAAAATCTCGTCTAAAACTCGATAACGTCATCAAATGCATCCCAAATAATTTTGAAAAGTACATGTCAGTTACGCTAGGTAAATTGCGTTTTATTGACAGCCTGCAGTTTATGGCAGCCTCGTTAGATGAGCTAGTAAAAGGTTGTAGTAAATTTGATAACCTAAGAGACTGTTTTGGAGATAAATTTAATCTACTAGCTAAAAAAGGAGTTTTTCCATACGAATACCTCGACGACTGGAGTAAATTTGATGAAACATCTTTACCTGGCAAAGATAAATTTTACTCACAACTTAAAAATGAAAATATAACTGATGATGAGTACAGGTATGCACAAGATATTTGGAAAGAGTTTGATTGTGAGACTTTTGGTGATTATCATGATTTGTATTTGAAAACTGACGTGTTATTACTAGCAGATGTTTTTGAAAGTTTTCGTGAAGTGAGTTATAATTATGGACTAGATCCTTGCTGGTATTATTCTGCCCCTGGGTTGTCATGGGATGCTCTGCTAAAGTTTAGTAAGGTAAGGTTGGAATTACTGACTGACGTTGATATGTTCAATTTTATTGAAAAAGGTATCAGAGGCGGTATTAGCGTGATAACGAAGAAATATGCTGAAGCAAACAACAAATATTTGAAACAGTATAACCCTGACCTTCCTTCGAAGTATATAGTTTATCTAGATTGTAATAACTTGTACGGGTATTCGATGGCAGAACCAATGCCTCTTGGTGGATTTCATTGGATCACGGCTGATCGATTTCTATCGGAGACAGAAAAAAAGATACCCGACAATGTTTCCTATTTTGTTGAAGTTGATCTTGATTATCCAAATTCGCTACACAAATTACATAACGATTACCCTTTCTGTGCGGAATCGATGGTCATAGATTATAGTTTGTTATCAAAAGAACAACAAGCGTTAGCATCACCAAGGCAACATTCCATGGTCAAGAAACTAGTACCAAATTTACTTGATAAGAAAAATTACGTTTTGCATTACAAAGTTTTAAAACAAGCAGTCGATGCTGGTCTTGTGTTGAGAAAAGTTCATCGTGTACTAAAATTTAATCAGTCGCCGTGGATGAGAGGTTATATTAACTCAAACACTTCAAGAAGGGCTGCAGCGAAAACAGAGTTTGAAAAAAACTTCTTTAAACTGATGAACAATTCCGTTTTTGGTAAGACGATGGAGAATATTAGGAAACGTGTAAATATTGAAATAGTTAATGATGTCAATCGCAGAAACAAACTTGTGTCAGACGATGATTTTGTGAGCATGAAAATATTTAATGAAAATCTTGTTGCGATACAAAGAAGAAAAGTAAATCTAAAACTAAACAAGCCGATCTATGTTGGAGCTGCAGTGTTAGATTTTTCAAAGTGGCTGATGTATGATTTTCATTACACTTTTGTTAAAAATCAGCGGCCGGCTAGTATATTATTGTTTACTGATACTGATTCGCTCGTATATGAAATCGAATGTGAGGACATCTATCAGGACATGTACAATAATCGACATCTGTTTGATCTTTCCGATTATCCACGTGACAGTAAATTTCATGACGACACAAATAAAAAGGTTATTGGTAAGTTTAAAGATGAAATGAACTCGAGCGCTATCAAATATTTTATCGGATTACGCAGCAAAATGTATGCCATATTATTGGACAATAATAAAATAACGAAAAAAGCAAAAGGTCTGCCTCGTGATTTTGTTAAAAAGTTTATGAAATTTGATGACTACAGGTATGCGCTTGATGGCGGTGTTAGTTTTATGAGAGCTATGGCAATTCGAACTAATCATCATAAACTCGAAACAGATGTCATTATCAAACGTGGATTGTATAATTTTGATGACAAACGCTATTGTAAAAATGGGGTAGATACATTTGCCCTTGGGTATTGTTATGATGATAGATCTATACTCAACATTATCTTTTCCAACTGAAATTTTATCTAAACTTATAAAATAATGTTTGAAAATTTGACAATGACAAATAGCTATAATAGTAACATCAAATATCTAATGATGGACGGTAAACAATTGACAGTTGAATTTAATAATGAAACATCAGGTATATGTTTTAATGGAACACGTGACAAGTTAAAACTTTCGCTCATCAGATCTGATAACAGCGTGTATTTCAATTATCTCGAACAATTGTATCAAAAGTTGCTAGCGGAATTTAAAAACTTTCACAGCTCCATTAGCCAACAAAACTATACTAAACTCACAATTGATCTCGATCGGTCAAAGGTATATTGTATCGACAAAAAATATCCTCTAAACAAACCAGAAATGAAAGATTTGTTTGAGTCCCGTCGCTGTGTGAGCGGTAAAGTAAAATTTAGTATCTATAGTCGTGATAGTGAAGTATTTTTAATATCAACAGTTGAAACATTAATCATTGGTAACGAGATATAAAATAATATCAGTTGAAACATTAATCATTGGTAACGAGATATAAAATAATATCGTTTTCATTCTAATGCTAGTTTAATTTCCACCTTGTTAACTGAAACGTTCTAATGTACAGTTTAATTTTCATCCTGTTATCTGATAAAAAATTTGTGGTAAAATCTATTTGCTGTCTTTAGAATAATCGTATTCCACACATACGCTTTTCTAACAAATTCGTCACTTCTGTTGACAGAGCTTATCGCATTCCAACACCTGTTGTTTTGTCTGGTTACAAAATATCTGTCTACATAGTAGTAGTATAGGAAAATGGGGGTTTTGGCGGGGGTGGGGGAGGAGGTGTGGGAGGGGTGGTGGGCCAAAACCCTCATTTTCCTATACTACTCACACATACAGACACACGAATTCAAATAGCAATAACATCAGCCTTTTTATCCAGTCTTTACAAAAGTTCATTTGATCTGCATACTTAAAATTCAAATTTACTTGCATAGGCTTTCTTGTCTGGCACCTTCCGTGAAATATAATCGATTAAATTAATACACAATTAAAGAAAGTAAAGGGAAACAACTATGAAAAACATATTATGATAATGAGTAATGCTTTATTGTTATTTAGCAAATAACATGTTCTTTGTCACAGGTTATATAAACGATACAGAATAGAAATACGTGCCGTTAGCGGATACCTTTCATATATTCGTTTAGATATTGCATACAGACAAACAGTCGATTCACAGTTCAACTAAATAAAATAAGTCATTTTATGGGAAATACCATTCCAAGTTACAAATGGATGATATTTGATATTTATGAATTCCACAAAAGACGCACAACTGTCTTTTATATCAAACAAGACAAATTCATTAGACAAAATCTACACAAAATGATGATGCATTAGGACACCCTAATTTTGCTATGCTAAATGCATATTCCTTGATGAAATTTGCGATATATTAGATCTTCACAAACTGGCAAAAGCTCCACTGTATTACATGAAAGATTCAAACATATTTCCTGTTGATGTAATTTTCAGTACTGAACCAAGTGAGATATTTAATACACTGTGCTATGGCACTGGCTTCAAGGATTGGCATTGAATGATTTATGATAGTATTTAAGGGAATATATATTTAGCAACACTTTAAGACACATCAACACAATATTGGCTATATGTTAAAAACTAAACGTAAATGTTCTAAATTGTAAAAGTAGATCAAACAAAACCTCTAGAAGGATAAAACAAAATTATAATAAATTATAGCATCAAGTACAACAGGATCGAATATCAATTGTAACAATGCTTACATTCTGTAAAGTGTATATAAAAAAGTACATAATTGTAACACATGTTGTGGTTCTTGCCTCTGCATTTCTAATGACATTTTTTCAACACGCAATATGTTATGCATGGCTGCCAATGTAACTGGTAGAGGAAGAAACCGGAAAAACTCCGGTAAGCAACTGGCAAGCTTTTTCATATACCCAAACTGGTTGTGCCCTAACCTTGAACCCACGTGGACACAGAACGCAGTGATCAGTAAGGGCGAGTACTTTAGAGCATTCTGACATCCGGTCCCCTTTAACGCATGTAAAATCATTCAAAGATATGCTCAAAACTAGTTTGTATTTACCACGTGCATTAAAAAGACCGTATTTTCTCGGATGTCCATTATGATTCAATTTTTTCACGCAGTTGACATTAAAATGCTTCGATCTCATAAAGTGGAAACCGACAAACTGTCAATTGAGACAGACATGATACACAATCTGATCAAGGTTCACCCTTTAGGATGAATATATGTTTTATGTATGAGTGTCCAATATTTTATTCTAGAATGAATATTGCCCACTGAAGTTGATGAAACTAAACCTTTGATAACTTTCCGAAGAAAAAATATTTTTTTTTACTCCTGAGCTTCTGACCTTATCACAAGTAGTACATCAGAGGAATAATGTCTAAACTGTAGTCACATTATCAATCCAGAAATCAATTAAGACCTTGTGATAAAGTCGAATGCACAGGAGTGAAAAAACATCTTGCTCTCTTGGCCAAGTCTCATTAGTAACATTTTAAGTCAGTATATGACATATTTCATTCGGAAATGGGTGATTGCAGAGCAGCTTTAGCTCTGGGGTATAACTGTGTTGTCAGACTGAAGATTTTTGAATATCGTTCGTTGTGGATGCTGAAATTTGCTATTTAAGATTTTTCAATATAGCAACAAGCTTTGAGTATGGCTGTAACTTTTGCAGAAAAACTTTACACGCTTTATCCGGTAACAAACTCGATTTGGTTCCATGGGATTTGGCCATGGCAGCACCAAATTTGTCTCCATATTTCGAATGTCGATATATATGGGTCACGATATGAGGTTGTGATTTCATTAAATTTACTCTAATATAAAAATCCGAAAGGTCAAATATCATTTTTATTAACCACGGTTGTAATTTGGGAATACGTAAATTTGGAACATTCCCAAAACTGATTTTTGCTGCTTCTAAGTGAAGACAAATTTGTATGCCCAACAGTAGACTAAACTTTGGTTTCTGAGAGTAGAAGGCGTGAAATGTAAGCCGACACAGTATACCATCTATGGGATTAGCTGGATTATTAGATAAGTTGGTAGCATACCGAAGAGTCAGTCTTATTCGTTTAAGATAAAGTCATGGTGGAGGTTTATGAAGAGGAAGTTCTATATTGATTCTAAAGTCTAAGTCATGGTTGTAATCATCTAAAATTTACAATTTGATCCGTGCACAATCGAACCATATACAAGTTTCAGTCTTGCCAAAGACCTGTATAGTCAGAACAAACCGTCCAATCTGCTTCCCATTCTGTGTTTAACAAGACTCGTGTAACATCCAGGACTGATTTACCTTTGTCTTTGAGTTATCTGATATATGGTAAAAAGAAAAACTTTACGACCGAAAAAAATGACCGAAAGTTTTACCCTCCTCCCCTTCAAGAATTATGCAACCGTGAAGATTTAACTTTGGATTATCATGCATTACGATGTAATCTGCATAAATGCATTAAGGTAGATTTGATATTGAAAATTTAATCTGTTCTCTGTCCATTTCTGTCTTTGCTTCTATGTAGTTGTCATTCAACAGTAATGATACTTTTTGACCTACGGTCGATCAAAGGTCGTCAACATATAATCAGGAGTCAGTTCCTGATATAATGTATTTATCTGTGGTGTTAATTTTGATCTTAACTAGCGTTAATAACAATAAGATAACTCGTGATACACCTGTCTACTAGGGATACCTTCAGGAAGAGTGCATCTTACCTTTTATTCTAACGTTTTTATCATTGAGAAAAATTGATTTTAGAGTTTTGTAGACAGCCACAGACTTATGTCGAATTGCTCATTTATTATGACGTACTTCTGCGTGGTCTTGTAAGCTATTACTGTTTTAAAAATGCTTCAAGATTGTCAAGATCCTTTGCTATGCCTTTCTAGCTCAGATTTTACACTGGACTGTAGTGTTTTCATTCGAAATATAAGGCCAGTTCTAGCTCAGATTCTACACTGGACTGTAGTGTTTTCATTCGAAATATAAGACCAGTTCTAGCTCAGATTTTACACTGGACTGTAGTGCTTTCATTCGAAATATAAGACCAGTTCTAGCTCAGATTCTACACTGGACTGTAGTGTTTCATTCGAAATATAAGACCAGTTCTAGCTCAGATTCTACACTGGACTGTAGTGTTTCATTCGAAATATAAGACCAGTTCTAGCTCAGATTCTACACTGGACTGTAGTGTTTCATTCGAAATATCAGACCAGTCTTTCATTACTATCCGTTCCTTAGGTTTGCAAATACGACCTGTCATTGTTATGAAGATAGATGGTTGGATTAGTAGGTTAAGGAAAATATAGCATCAAAGTGAAATCAAAAACGAGAATATCGTTGTGTATTTTATATAAAGAAGTAAACTTGTTTTGAGAAGACATTATCACAAATCTGTGTAAAGCAATACTAATTTGCTACCTTAACGTTTTAAAATGCATGATATTTACTTTTCCTTTTAGAAATGCAAAGAATGGCGTGTTTGAAATAAAGATCCATGAACATAGTCGAGAAATGTATTTTTTTTAAAAGAAAAACATCACTATTAAAACGGTGGCGAGAAAAGTCAAACATGAGGAAAAATAGACACATTTAATAAAATCTTTGATGCTGAGGATAATATAACATAATGAATAACTTGATTAAACTTCGTAGATATTCTACTTATATATCGATGTTAACCTAGCACTGAGTCAATGGCCCCTACCACCCATCATGGCTCACTCCAACCACCACAAGATAGCTTAATAATCCGCAATGAATATATATCAAATCTAACCACATATAAAGCTAAACATCTTTAATCCCAAAATCAGTCAATGATAACACATGACAAGTGAATGTTGACAGGGATTGTTTGAAGTGATACCATTTAAAGACTATTTTGCGGTGTAACAACTGAGACAGTTTAACATTCAGTAGTACAGATGCAACAATGTGCATGACATTGAACTCATTACACTTTTCAAACTGTATAGTTAGGTCCCTAGAGCAGTATATAATGATCGACATAATATTCAGAAATGTTCCTTTGAGAGACGCCACCCCCTATATTTTAGTGTAAGGAGCAGAAAGACTTCAGAGAGAGAGAGAGAGAGAGAGAGAGAGAGAGAGAGAGAGAGAGAGAGAGAGAGAGAGAGAGAGAGAGAGAGAGAGAGAGAGAGAGAGAGAGAGAGAGAGAGAGAGAGAGAGAGAGAGAGAGAGGAGAGAGAGAGATGCTGTAAAGTTTGTAGATTTGAAGCACTTAAAAGCATATCATATTGATCCTAGTTTCCAGTCTTTGATGCAGAGGAAAGGTTTGTTCTTTTTGAAGGTATCAGTGGTTGGTTTCTGGAACATATTCCAGAAACTCACCACTGATATCTTCAAAAAGAACATCGCATCAGTTAAGTCCTAATTAAAATTACTACCTTGATGTACATCACTACAACAAAAGTTGTTTGTATCAGACTCAAAATGAACTGCATAACAAATAAAGGTGAGAATCATAGAGAGTGACCTCCTGTCTGATGTCTTAAAATAGCAAATATTTCGTTATTTCAGTCATTTAGTTAGTCATATATTTATATCCGATATTTACAAGACAAGCAATTGAAACCGAGTTCGCAATATCCTTTATCTAATCAACTTGTTAATGAGATTGGACACTGCCGCTAGGGTGGCATGTCTTCGAACCAAACCAAAAATTCCGCTTTGATATATTGGCCATCAAAATATCCGTTCTTGTTACATGACGAGGTAGAACTACTAGATTTGTTTCAAACCTTTCTGCAAGATAATCTGATAACATTTCTGACAGCTTCAATAAAAGAGAGACTGACCATAGCGTATATGTTCATGATCAACACTTGTCCGCGTCACAAAATATATGGAAAATGATAAAAACATTTTTAGTATTAGATGGGAGGTCATGACAATAGGCCATTTGATATTATGTTCTGAATTATTTGCTTTGTTATCCGCTTTATCCAACGCCAGTGCTACTATCTAACATTTGCACCTTAAAACTGGATTAACCATTAGTTTCAGCTTGATGTTTGAAATATGTCTGAAAACTTTCAGAAAGAAAGACAGTAGAGTTGGAAAAGCCAGACTGACAGAGTCAGAGAAACTTTCAAGTTTGAAAATATAAAATACTTCTAAGTATAGTAGATTTTACGGAATAATTTGTATTACTTTCAGACGATTATACAGCGTGTTCGCTCTTAATTTTAGATGATAGGTTTGTTCTCTTTGAAATTATCAGCAATGGGTTTACGATAGGGTTTAGTATCTCACTGGGTGTGCCATATTAACTCCTAAGAAAAGTGTCAGCATAGCAGAAACAGTAAGCACGACATAGTTGTGAATATGTATGTATGTATGTATGTATGTATGTATGTATGTATGTATGTATGTATGTATGTATGTATGTATGTATGTATGTATGTATGTATGTATGTATGTATGTATGTATGTATGTATGTATGTATGTATGTATGTATGTATGTATGTATGTATGTATGGATGGATGGATGGATGGATGGATGGATGGATGGATGGATGGATGGATGGATGGATGGATGGATGGATGGATGGATGGATGGACGGACGGACGGACGGATGGGTGGGTGGGTGGATGGATGGATGGATGGATGGATGGATGATACATGCCCATACAATAAATGTATATGGGTCAAAATACAACATAGTAGGGTAAACAAAATGATCCTTTGGTCTCAATGAGAATTTTGCATTTCGGCTGCCATCTTGCCATTATGACAATATGCTGACAATTTCAATTAAATATTAGTTTTAAGTATGTGTGTGCAGGTATATGTGTGATTGCCTACATGATTAAAATATGGTTAATACGTTTGTCACGTGTCCTAACATAATATAATTTAACGCGTTACAGATCCTCACTGCAAGAAGGATGATTTATTTTTCTGTCTATATTTCTTTTAGAAAATGATTTCGAAAGTGGATATTCATCTAAATCTAAGTAATACATGAGATTTGCTTTACTATGGCTTATCCATACGTACACTTTCCATACTGTAATCTAAGGAATTCTCTTTGCATTGTAGAATTGTTTTTGCCGGATCTGTCACATAATAGATGCAGGATTGTATGGATCGTTGGTAAAGGATTCCTTCAATGTAAACTAAAGATTCGATATGGGAAGCAGGGAGCGGGTAGGGTTAGTCAGACATGCAATCTTTACCCAGCGTTAAGTCGAAATTACCCCTTCATCACATTAAGGGCATATCTCAATATATTATTTCCTACATCTGCGAAGACAACTCTATGATATATATATATATATATATATATATATATATATATATATATATATATATATATATATATATATATATATATATATATATATATATATATATATGTATGTATGTATGTATGTATGTATGTATGTATGTATGTATGTATGTATGTATGTATGTATGTATGTATGTATGTATGTATGTATGTATGTATGTATGTATGTAGCAATCTATGTATGTATGTATGTAGCAATCTATGTATGTATGTGTTTGTATATGGAATTTAACAATTCCATGTTATTGAGACCAAGAAAAGTACTGCTTTTTAAAAAAGCCACAAAACAAAACAAAAAAGGTTCTAATTTTGAGGGAAATCATAACAATACTGCAGAAAAGGTACATCGGATATGGCAATTTGTAATTTGCATGTGCTCAAAACCTTATACATACAAATGATTCCTACCCATGTACGAAGCACACCTACCTCCAACCTAGACTCTTTTAGTAATGCAGTCGCCCATATTTACGCGTTATTTGAGTCATAATCAGACTTTTAACTAGTTGGGTCAGTGGTTAATTTGTTGGACACGTTGCCAGAAAAGTTAGGGTTCCTTTATAATTATCAGGTCCGTCCTAATAGGATACCGGGTGTGTCTTTAATCAATACACTTTCCTTGTCTCAGAACAATAAAACTCTTCAGTTTGTTGCAGTGCTGAAAATACCTCCAAAACCAATCTAAAAGTATGGACTTTATATTCACAATCCACCCAATCGGTTTTAGTAGCAATTATCATTCTTATTCTTTTACATTCCGTTTCGTTTCAGTCGTAATTAGAATACGTTCGCTAAAAGGTCAGGTCTACCCGAGTCAGCTTGCAGAGTCTGCCTTTGAGAAGGACACGTTGTTCCCGTTAACCTCTGCATGATACAGCCAATTAAGGCCTGAAAGTTCCGTTAGAACTAACCACAATCCAGCCATAAACATATGACGCAAATTTATCTCTAGCCCCTCCAGTTAGCTGCTAAAATGTTTCACAGTTAAAAACACGTCACAGAGCTATACACACAACCTTAACAAGTATCAACTCAATTAAATCTAAATCTAATTAACTAAATTCAATATAATTCAAATGTATTACAATCCTATCATTTTAAACATGCGATGAAGACAAAACTGCCTGTACATTAGAGAAAGGTTTTGCATCTTATTTGTGACTGTACCAAATTACGTTTATTGTACTACTTCTCCAAGTAATCAAAATAAAATTCCCTTCCATGATCATGTTCAAAATTCTGTCAATATAATTTTCACTTACCTCTTACATACGCTTGATAAATATATTAATTATGTAATAAAAGAAGTCAGTAGATACATTACATAAAGCTACTAAAGAATTTAGTTGTTTCTAAACATTTAAAAACAATCCTCTGCTTGCGATAAAAGTACTTGTTTGTATTGCCATTATTGCCATTAGATGGCTTGGCAGACAGATAGAGATAGATACAGTGATCGACGGATGAACATATAAGTAGATTTTTTTGCTAATGATATATCATTTTGTAATCTGCGAATTGATATTACCAACAACATATGTTATGTCTGGTGAAGAGCATTAAGCATAGCTGTAACTCGTACTCCACTTACGAGACATATGTAAACTTGAAAATGTTGGTATCCGTCATAGAACATTAGGACTACAAATGCGTTGTTACAAACCGGTTAACATACCTTGGACGTAACATCAAAATGAACAGTTTAATAGTTACCAAGAATATAGATAGTTTGTTTGTTGCAGAGCTTTAAGACACCACAGTAGAGTAGTGGCTATTATGTACCAGATACAAGTAGATGTTCAAAAAGTAAATGAATTTCACAAACAGCCCAGAAACATAAACCCTTCCAAAATCAATGTAAACGTAAAATACATCAAGGTAAAATATAACAAGAAATAACTCAAATGTTGTTTGTAATTTATATATATATATATATATATATATATATATATATATATATATATATATATATATACATATATATATATATATATATATATATATATATGTATATATATATGTATATATATATATATATATATATATATATATATATATATATATATATATATATATATATATATATATATATATATATATATATATATATATAATGTTTGTTTTGCATAAACCGTATTTCAATAAAGATTCAGGATTTTCTCCGAAGGTATGTATTCATTTTTTTAAGCTGTTAATCACAAGGGTAAATTATATTGCATTTTCAAAGTCATCGTCCTTTTTCGGTATAAGTCAGGGAAGCATGTATTTAATTCACTTTACAATATTTAGGACGGTTTTATCAACACGAGTCTCCTATTGTCTCTTTTACATCTAAGCATCTTGAAACGCTGTACTCGTGATTTATTGCCTAATGCATAGCAAAGTATTTAGCTCGAGAAAACTGCATCACTTCGACTATGAATGACATCAGCGTATCTCACGTGACGCGTAGCAATGACTGTTATCTGCTAACGTCACAAAACCTTTCCAAGATGAAATAGGTTTCTCAATCAGCTTACTATACTGATTTTTTTTCATTATATGCATTACAAGAAACGTTTATTTAAAGTAAATACAATTACCTTTGATAGGTTAGTTATAGGTAAGAATGCATAGCCTTTTACAAATATGCTGTTTTCTTTCTGGATGCACAACCCGCATACAGTTATAAATATTCTTACAAGTGTGTTGTAATGAGATGTACCATATATTATTTTTTATATTTCAGATTGTCCCATTTTTGAGTGGATATTTTGGATACATGTAATCAATAGTGATGTCAAAATTCATTAGTTTCTCGTCATGACCTATCCGTCTAGTGTTTTCGCTCAGGAAAATTGGATACAGACGATGTGACTAGTTTGCGACCTTCACGTGACAAATCGGTGGGTAGATTAAAACACGTTTGAACGTTTCCTAAGTGAAAGCATTTTTTTGTTATTGAAATAATCTGAAGTTGTGTCTGATTATTTAAAATATATTCCTATATAATGTAAGTTTATTGCTGTTTATTTGTCTCCTGGATGAGGACGATTACGATATCATAATGTACTCCCAGTGTTGCAGACTGTGATGATACAAAATAAGGAAGTACTATTAGATATTACAGATGTTCATATGATGGCAGACGTGAGAGATACTATTAGGTATTTCAGGTGTCCACGTCATTTATTGGTCAAGGCTGACGTGGACCGTAGGAGAGAGATTGCAATACAGTAGAACTTCAAAAACTTGATAATATTTTAGCTTTCTTGGATTGCAGACAAGGAAATGCTTTAGATTCCAACGGAACAAGACATGGTAATTCTACTGATTGGTTGTTTGAATTGTCAAAGTTTTAGTATACTTGGTTCTTTATTGTTTACCACGGAAAAGCTCCCCTTCATCCATAAGTAAAAATAGCGGATGGCCGTACCAAGAGATGCCTCGCTCCGGTGGATTTATATAGAAGGTTAATAGGCGCAAGTGTATGATGGTCTCTAGAAAGTATATGTCATCTGCTGCCCATCAATTATTAA
This sequence comes from Potamilus streckersoni, assembly GCA_016746295.1. Lineage (NCBI taxonomy): Eukaryota > Metazoa > Mollusca > Bivalvia > Unionida > Unionidae > Potamilus > Potamilus streckersoni. The sequence continues at coordinate 662,652 of JAEAOA010002253.1, read as the reverse complement.
ATACACTTGAATTGTTTCTCCTTTCTATGTATAGAAATATAACTAGTTTCTTATTTTCTTTTCGTCAAACGGAATGGAACGAAAAAGAACATGTTTTATGTTAACAAGACTGATGGAATTTTCTTGGCTGACATATCCCTTTCTTTTTTCAAGCATGAATTCACTAGACAACTTTCCCTTATTGAACTAGAGCAAATTATTTCGTATGGAAATCATAATATTATGACATCTTTCCATTTTGCCTTGCGTACTTTTGCGAGTACCCGACTTTCCACATTTTTACGCTGTAATGCACCATCTGAGATAGAATTCTGTAGAAATAAATGAGGTGATCCAATTATCCCTCAAAATCGATATTAATAAAAGATCATCGAATCCCCCCTGAATGTATATAGCAGAAAAACATATACTGATAAATGTACTCGTTCTCTATTTTATTTCAAAGTTTTTGCGCCTATTTTTCTGTGTGCTAATTAACACCATTTTTCAGGATATAAAACAATTGTTTACCTTGAATCGATTTCCTTGTTGTTTTTAAACAACAAATGACCTATGTTAATTATTAGACCTATGCGAGCTTTTGTGATGGCACAATGGGTTCTATATTTAATTACGAGGATAATCGAACTGTCACCTCTGCTGTTCTGTGTCAACATGCTGATTTAGAGAGATCGCTTTTGTACGCGCTTATTTTACTGTGCAAGTTTCCTTACGTTAAACAACACTATATATTATATTTTGTTTACTTATACATTGTTTTGTATAAATTTAGCTATTGTTAATAGTTTCAAAAACGAATCACATAGACTATCTAGCATGTGTCATCTCACACTTGGTAGGCACAAGTAATAAATCGTTGTTGTCTGTGAACATTTAAGAGAAATATTACTTGCCATATCAATTCAAATGACACATGATGCTAAATATATTCTTGAAATGTTGAAATGTGTGCACCAAAAAAGGCTTGCTATTTTCTTTTATCACTAGAGATTCCATGAAGTTCAGCAAAGCCTTCTAATTTTTTTCTCTCTAATCTACCTCAGGTATAGAAAATAGTATTTTCAATAAATATCTTGACATTTTAGTCCAGTATTCGGTTAACTGCGCCGATCTTTGCAGTTTAATGTGTTGCTCGCTAAAGTGCAGTGTTAACCGAGCAGACGAAAAAGGAAAGTCAACCTCGCAGCGCAAAATAATTGTTAAAAGAAAACACATGCCAAATTTAATGAAATTATGTGAAAAGCTTTCATTTTAAAAAATATGAACTGCATCTCAACTATTTTTCAATATACTGAGCTGCATTTTAGATGATGTAATGTTCGTCCAGGCCCTGATCCGCCATCTTTAATATACTTTAAGAGTTAAACTCTTAGACAGTGGATAAGAAAATACCACAATAATAGTAAATTCAATTCTTTAAAGTTTGGGCATTTCGTGAGATGATAACAAAAACCTCATCACTAACCACGATTATTTTACGGAGAACTATATAACAGCGTCAACTGCACTGAAATGCGCATATTTGATTGACACCATAAGGTAAATCCCCTCAACCCAACTGTAATATATAAATTAATCAAGCATGACAAGGCATGGTGCAGCAGGAATGTAAAACAGCTCATTCCTTTATCAGTGCCAAAAACATACACATATCACATACACAATGAGAGAGAGAGAGAGAGAGAGAGAGAGAGAGAGAGAGAGAGAGAGAGAGAGAGAGAGAGAGAGAGAGAGAGAGAGAGAGAGAGAGAGGCGCGATGTCTAATTTTTGTTTCACATGTGTATTAGCTTATGCAAAGTACGGCAAAAATAAGATTTTAATACGGTTGAACATACGTGATGTTTCATTTATTATTTTGTTCGCCTGCTACATTATTCATGGATCATTGTTGGTAGACTTGAAAAAAAAAAACATGGATGGGGTGTGTCTTAAACACGTCATATTGTAATAGTATATTCAAGTCATTTTCATGGTGAGCTATATGTTGTTATTGTTATAGCGTTTAACGCCATTTTTCAACACACGATTTAACCTTTTTGAATACGCGGCCGATGAATATATATATATATATATATATATATATATATATATATATATATATATATATATATATATATATATATATATATATATATCGTTTAGGAAGAGCATAAAAACATTAGTTGATACTCGAACCACGCAGCAGAGGTGAGATGGCAGTGATTCGGAACGGCAAGCGCCTTTTAGACCACTCGGCCACTACGCAGCACGGATCTAGCATTTGCTCCATACATGGAGACCAGTATACATCGTTTAGGAAGAGCATAAAAACATTAGTTGATACTCGAACCACGCAGCAGAGGTGAGATGGCAGTGATTCGGAACGGCAAGCGCTTTTTAGACCACTCGGCCACTACGCAGCGCGGTTCTAACATTTGCACCATACATGGCGACCAGTATAACTGGTGGAGGAGGAACCCTGGAAACCCCCGGTAAGAACCCCTGACTTATGAGAAGCGACTGGCAAGGTTTCTCTCAAGTACCCACATTAGTTGATACTCGAACCACGCAGAGGTGAGATGGCAGTGATTATGAACAGCAAGCGCTTTTTAGACCACTCGGCCAATACGCAGCGCGGATCTAACATTTGCACCATAAAGTACTGTGTAATCCCTCCTGAAAGATGAAAAATAATTTGGCTACTGAAGGATTGGTTGCGCTTTGTGTCGTATTTCATGATACATCAACACATTACAGATTTTATCGTTCTGAAAAAAATAAAGTATTGTGCCTTGCCCAGAGTTTACCACAACGGCAGACAACACCTGGGCTGGAAATTAATAAACTCCGCCTTCATCATATGGTGGTTGGGTTGGTTAAACACTGAGCCGCCGTTGTCAATAAAACTGACAATAAATATGTAGACGTAGCAGCAACAGCAAAATGGATTGTTGTAATTTAAAATACGAGAGCAACACATTGCCTCTATCACTCACATGGGCGGATGTGCCTTCCCCTCCAATCCCCCACTCAAGGTAACAGGGATAGAAGCAAAACGTTTGTAGAGAAAGTTTTCATTAGAGTTAGATGGTGAAAATTATGCCATGGAAACGCTTAAAATTAAGAAGCTTCCGAGGGCTATACCCTCCGTGTTTCTATTAGGCGTATCATCCCACAGTCGCCAATTCTTTATGCTCCTCCTAAACGTTATATATATATATATATATATATATATATATATATATATATATATATATATATATATATATATATATATATATATATATATATATATATATATATATATATATATATCGTCCGCTTATTCATAAAGGTTAATTCCTTCGTGTGTGACAAATGTTCCTTTTGCATGTCGTTTTTACTAGTAGATATAACTAGAATGTTTGTACAGTTGTCCCATATACATGTAATTTGCGCAAGATATACAGAATGTATTGTGCAATTCTAGGAAGGCAGTGATCTGCAATTATTGTGGAGGGTGATGTTTTCATATAAACGTATATTTTCATGTACCAAGTGTCCTCACTGGGCCATGAACCCTTCTCGAAACATGTTATATTGTATCGTAAGAAGTGTATGGTATAGGCATGCGTTGTATCAAAACTATTGCATAGTTGTAAAATATGCATTACTTATAGAACGTTAGGCTCAGGTACGCGTAATGTGTTCGTATTGTTATTTACTTACATTCGTTGTGATACAGACGTATTTAGAATACCGAGACCTAATAGAAGTGAGTTACATATGCTGTATTACATTTTTTGTCTTAATAATTGCTCTTGCTTTCAGTCTTTTATTCAAAGTGTAAATAAAAATGCTATGGTAGACCATATATATCAATAATAGCAAAAGTTGATGGGTTGTACTAACATACCTCTGAGGCTTTTAATGTATTCGTCAATTTTGATATTTAACTACACAGAGACACATGCAAAGCCAAAAAGTACTTTAGCACTGGGAGTAAAATGCTCTGCCCAGTGACGCGTCGTAATAGCTGATATGGGCTATACTGTGCAGGATTTTATCCTTCGATCTTTGGCTTGAGAATTAGGCACCCTAACTTCTGAACTTTCACGGCTCTCTCAGTCATCCCGACAAGCGGATTTAAGTAGCGCTGGTAAGAGATGAAGCCTAAACGAGTAGAAAAAACTACGCATGTACTTAACTTGCATACACAAGTGTATATATTACCCAATACTAGAAGGAAAACAGCAATATGCATATAAGTTGCCAGTAAAGTGTAAAAGGATTTTGAAATCCTCGCTGAATTTGTTACAGTTTTGAAACTTTGCTAAATTAAAACCATACGCTTGACACATTATAGACACTCGTGTTTCAGTGGCCTTAACGGCCTGAATCCTGCTGTAATTTTGTTCCTTTCTCAAAAAAGAAATAAAAGAACTTCCTCTTTCACTATATATTCTCGTCAGTAAATTTAGAAATAAGCATAAGTAATCTGTCACACATTCAGGAATAAACTGTATCGACTGTATAAACTCTATTGGTAAGTTCTTTGAAAATATTTACAACATATATTAGTCAAGCCCAACTGCAAACAGCACAGACCCAGATGTGACATTCCATCATGGACCTGATCTTCAGACGCATCATGTCACGGGAGTTCATTATCTTTGTTGTTTGCAGTTTGACTCGACTTATATGCGAATATATAGTGTATTCACGCCTGCAAACGTACACATACATACACACACACACACACACACACATATATATATATACATATATATATATATATATATATATATATATATATATATATATATATATATATATATATATATATATATATATATATATATGCAATAAACTGACGACGAAACTAACCTACTCAGATATAGACAGAAAGAAAAGGTTGATAGGATACCATTTATTCTGACCTATCACCCAGACAATCCCAAAGTAGGTAAAATCATCGCAAACCACTGGCCAACCGTGCAATCGTAGACATACTAAACCTAATACTTCCGAACAAACCTGTAGTAGCTTACCGGAGACCAAGAAACCTAAAAGACATCCTAGTCAGGGCAAAGCTAACGCCAATCGCTAGTCAAAATCAACCTAGTCAATCTGGACCCTGTGGCGATAAAAGATGCAAAACCTGTCAACATATGATAGAGACCAAGACATTCACTAGCACAGTGACTAAAGAAAAACTAAACATACATGGTCAAAACAAAACGTGCAAAACAGAGAATGTGATTTATCTCATCACATGTAAGATCTGTTGCCTTCAGTACGTCGGAGAAACTGAAAAGCTACACAAAAGGATAAACCTTCATAGATCTGATTGGATGACAAAAAAGCTGTACAGAAGCCCGGTCGCAGAAAGCTTCTCCTCCCCTGGCCACACTTTCAGTGATATAATACTTATCGCTATTGCTAATAACCACAGCTGGAGTTCCGAAACCAGGAAGAAAAAGGAATCATACTGGATACGCCGCCTTAGAACATTGAAACCAAGCGGTCTAAACCAAGAAGACTAGAAAATGAAAACTATGCCTAGTAGAATTTAACATTTTCTAAATCTTTTTATTATCCTTCAATTTTTACTATAAGAAAAACCGGTATAGAATCAAATATCCGGGATATAATCTGCGTTACATAAATGTACAAAAAGTGAAAATAGATGTCGCTTTGGCTTGTAGACTTTTAGGGAATTATACACCGTTTTCATTTTCCGCAACTAGTCTATACAAGCTGGTTGTATTTATAGTTTTCACACATGTGGAGTCGGCCATGTAGAGGTTTACAAACACAACATTTTTGTGTTTATTTGTTTGTCGTATATATGGTTTGTATTTGCCTTTGAAAAAGACTCATTAAGAGTCGAAAGCGCTAAGGCTAGTTAGTTACTAGTTTCGTACTGTTCGTCGTCAGTTTATTGCATCTATTTTAATCAATCCCTGACACAGGTGGATCCAGTACGCTTGAAAGGGTTGTTATTCGCGATATGATTTGTATTCTTTATATATATATATATATATATATATATATATATATATATATATATATATATATATATATATATATATATATATATATATAATATATAAAGATATATATATATATATATATATATATTCTTTATGAAGATTCATTCAAATATATTTGGAGAAAATAGGTTTTAGACACAAGTGGATTTCAATTTTTCATAACTAATTGTGCTCCGAACTAAATTTGCATGCTTACCGGGGTTCTGGAAAACATTATTCCCAGCATTTAATTTTGGGACGAGTGGGATGAAACAGTTACTCGTCCGAGTCCTCAATATAAAAACCAACACAGTTCACTTCTCCTTTTTACTGCTTGGACTAAAAAAGCACACGTACCTGATGCAAGCTCGATACAAAAATATACAAATATAAAAATCATGCATGTATTTTGTTCTAAACCATGGTTTCTTAGGTACATATATTTAATAAGAGACAATCTCTGTAACTCGATATATTCGAGTTGTACACAATCGTTTATATCTTAATTGTATTGATATTTGCAGTAACACTCTTTAATAAGCTAGGTGTCATTTTCAGGTGGATGTATTTTCATTTTCAATGAGCTGCCAAACATCTATTGATTTAGACACTGGAGAAGTTCAAAAAGGGAATGCTAACATTGTTATTTTCGTCTGGTCGGACTGTTTTACGCTCGTCCCACTTCATCGTTGTTTTTAAGACCATACTGTATTAATAATGCATGTTCTTGTCAAAGCAAAGAGGCGAGCAAATAATTTTATAATTATGTAATTACTTTTAGCAAGTAAAATGTTTGTAACTCTCATTTGGAAGAATTCCAATCGTTTCAATTTTTACCAACCCTTGTATTTGGTAATAAAGTTTAATTGAACCTTCTGCATTCTAGACAGCTATTCGATGATACAATAAACGAGAAAATTGCTGATTGTTCAAACAATTTCAAATACATTTAATTCATGCCCCAACTATATTTGAACCAATCAGCTGTCATCTGAACACTGTGTGCATTTCAAGCAGATTGCAAAAGTACATATTATGTGAAAGTTGGTGGGAATCGGCTGAGAAATCAATAATACTTATTTCGAATTTAAGTTAGTAGTTTTGTTCTTGTGAAAATATCTGTTTGAATGTTTACTTGAGGTAACTATGGGTCAAAAAAGCTCCATTCTTGGAAAGATTGGTGACCTGGAAAAGTAGAGAAATGTTAACATTCTCAGTGTCTATACTTCTCAGAGGTCTTGCTCATTGTTGTGTATATTTAATTCATATTGTGTGGTTTTCCTTTGTCCCTGATCGAGGATAGAGTTTTGTGTGATTTTTGTCATGTTTGTCAGTTCTAAATAAGCTCTTTAATGATATTTGCGTTCATACTTATGGTTAATCCATTTTCCCAGAACGTACTAATGGAATAACTAAACAAGAAACTGAAACGAATTAGAAGCATCATGCATACCAATATCTTCTCTAACATTTGTCATCGATTCAGTAAAATCGCTTTGATTTTTAGGTAGCAAGATATTTGTGTTAAAGGTATTTTTTCTTCGAAAGTTAAGTATTCCTGTCTGGATCATGATGCTGCAGGTCTCAATTACCTACAACAACCACCATCACCACCAACCTGTTGTACAACATAGAGGATAGGATAAGGTTCCAACCTTATCGTTATCCATCATTTCTTGATCATTTCCATTTTTTTCCCTCGTTATATAAATTAGCGTATTCTCGGCAAGCCATTATAAAATGAAGAATTTAGGATTGCTGGAACATCTCAAGTACAGAACTAACGTGCTTTTTGGCCATATCATTGTTTGTTTTAAACAGCTCTCCGATAGCATCTGCAATAGGCAAAGTATATTTGATTCATGGTCATGCTACTGTCAGAAAGTTGAAAAAAGATATTCAAACATTTTAAAGTTTCCATCTTTTTAGAGTGCTTTGAAAATTATAGGTCCCCACAAGTTGCATGCTTGCTAATTTATACGAAGTAGTGACTCTAGGATGGATTGTAATAGTAGTGCACACTCTCTGGAATAGAATCCCATACAGTGGTAGCGATTGTTCGGTGTCCAGTATTGTATACTTTTGAGTGTTTTGTTCACAATTTATTTTGACTTAGGAGAAATTGTTTCCTCGTAAATATAACTAGGTACTGGCATATAAGAGATGCATTCCTCCTTTTGCCTCCAATTTCATTTTGAGCTTTTAGTTGTCCACACCTGTCAGCTATCAAAATTGGCTTGACGCAAACAATTTTATTATGACTCCTCTCGATTCGCTGCTGGATGGTCGGTCGTATAGAATCTATTTGGAAATGGTCGGTCGTATAGAATCTATTTGGAAATGGTCGGTCGTATAGAATCTATTTGGAAATGGTCGGTCGTATAGAATCTATTTGGAAATGGTCGGTCGTATAGAATCTATTTGGAAATGGTCGGTCGTATAGAATCTATTTGGAAATGGTCGGTCGCATAAAATCTATTTGGAAATGGTCGGTCGTATAGAATCTATTTGGAAATGGTCGGTCGTATAGAATCTATTTGGAAATGGTCTTTCGTATAGAATCTATTTGAAAATGGTCGGTCGCATAAAATCTATTTGGAAATGGTCGGTCGTATAGAATCTATTTGGAAATGGTCGGTCGTATAGAATCTATTTCGAAATGGTCGGTCGTATAGAATCTATTTGAAAATGGTCGGTCGTATAGAATTTATTTGGAAATGGTCGGTCATATAGAATCTATTTGGAAATGGTCGGTCGTATAGAATCAATTTGGAAATGGTCGGTCGTATAGAATCTATTTGGAAATGGTCGGTCGCATAGAATCTATTTGGAAATGGTGTGTCGTATAAAATCTATTTGGAAATGGTCGGTCGTATAGAATCTATTTGGAAATGGTGGGTCGTATAGAATCTATTTGGAAATGGTCGGTCGTATAGAATCTATTTGGAAATGGTGGGTCGTATAGAATCTATTTGGAAATGGTCGGTCGTATAGAATCTATTTAGAAATGGTCGGTCGTATAGAATCTATTTGGAAATGGTCGGTCGCATAGAATCTATTTGGAAATGGTGTGCCGTATAAAATCTATTTGGAAATGGTCGGTCGTATAGAATCTATTTGGAAATGGTCGGTCGTATAGAATCTATTTGGAAATGGTCGGTCGTATAGAATCAATTTGGAAATGGTCGGTCGTATAGAATCTATTTGGAAATGGCTGGTCGTATAAAATCTATTTGGAAATGGTCGGTCGTATAGAATCTATTTGGAAATGATAAATATCGTTTTCAAAGTTTGCTATTGTATGAACCTTTGTACATAAGATTGGCTGTGTTCGGATGTAATTCTTTTCCGATCGATTGTATCCAAAACATGACGTTTTCTTTGAAGAATCTGTCAACATGGATACAACCAAATCATCCTTATGTTTAGTAAGACTGTGTATTATCTTCCAACTAGCCTGACGTGTAGACTTCCTCTCACAGTCCTCACATTTTTAATCTTCTCCTGAATTTGAAGGACAATGATATTAATTGGTTTCCAAGTTGGAGAAAGCAATGTCGTCCACAATTTTTTAAAACTTTTTTGTTTGTGGCTTCACGTCTCCAAACAAAGATACAAGATTTTCACATATTGATCGTTTGTCTTCTGAATCCATTTCTGCCTATCCTTGGGTACTGAAATAATAAAATATACGCATTTCGGTCTTAAACTATGTAATAGATAGAGACAAAAAAACACAAATTTAGTAAAACTAACACACAATTTATTTCTCTAGAATGCAATGTGAAAATTCAAAAACACAGTTTGGTGAATTATATTAAAATTATTCCTATATTTCCTATCATTAGCCAAGCAAAATAGAATGTTCTGAATGAATTCAGATAGTCGCGAATGTCCTACTGTACAAATGGATTTGAATGTATTGATATACAAGTGATGCAATCCAGAATTTACAAGAAGCCAATGTACTGTGTTTGTCCAAAAGTCAATGAGTACTTTAGAAATTCCAATGAATGATTTAAATGAATGTCTTTTAGGATTATATCTGAGAACAATTATAAACAAGCTCTGATAACAAAGAAACTGATCTTAAGATGAAAATAATTTACTTGTTTAACAAGTACGCTGTATCAATGATATACCACGAGATGTATTCGTTTTTCATTTGACAGGAAACGAGGCTGATCGAGTTTCCTTTCAATGAAAAAGGTATACCACAGAGAGAGAGAGAGAGAGAGAGAGAGAGAGAGAGAGAGAGAGAGAGAGAGAGAGAGAGAGAGAGAGAGAGAGAGAGAGAGAGAGAGAGAGAGAGAGAGAGAATGGAGGTACAAGTTGAAACACTTCTGGAATACAGTAACTAAGTTATCTATAGTATACTAATAAATAAGTCTTGAGATTAAATCTCCAACCACTTTCTTGGTATTTTTTTTATATGTGTTCAAGGCAAAGAATGCAAAATCTAACAGTGTGGTCTAATATATTCCCTATATGTTTCTGTAGGTGTGAAGCTTTTCTAAAACAGACAATAAATGTCATAAATGAAGGACATTTCCTGGCACTGAGAAACTTAGAGAAAATTAAAGGACCTTGTTCCAAATTATGCAGATGCTCATAGTTACAAATTACACTGTACGACAATAGAAATCAATCTGTCCTGCGTTCACATCACACACAAACATTGTCAATAACAATTTATAAACAAACGCAAAAATGTCATTAAATCATCAATACTGAGTATGTAAGTATATTTACAATAAGGTGTTAGATCTTTTTCTACACATGGCCATATTCGACACACCATAGGAAAACACCCAAATGTGTATATGTCATATTCTTGCTAACTGAGCATGTTGAGTTATACTTAGTTAATCATTCATCGCTGGTAATAATCGTATCAAGAAACATAAATGAGTGAAGTACTTTGTTCTAAAGTATCTAGTTTCCCAGAATTCGCGCCTGATCAGTTCGTAAATTTATTCACATTTATCTTTTGCTTATTTTTCACCACAATCTTGCCTTGTAAGGACTGCATTTCTTACACACGCTAGTGAAAAATCTGCAACTGCAATAGTTCTCATAATTATAAGCAAATTCAATATATTTTCCATTTCAATACAAACATAATGTCTACTTGTGATAATTAGGTAAGGTGAGGCGCGTTTCATTATGTTTACACAGATATTAAGAGCGAATGACTGATAATACCTGAATGTATAAATTTTGGCGGATTAATATTTACAGAATTACATGCAATGAAAGAAGAGAGGACGAGAAGTGAAATGTAAATAAGCAAATAAATTATTTCATAGAACGTAATTCAGGAATATTTAGGAATGTTCTCTGCTATTAATGGTACCGACCACAACTATAATTTGCATACCTAAAGTTTTACCGCCATCGAGTTACAGATATCCGTGTAATATGACAGTCAGTAATGACACTGGTTGATTAAAAGGATTACAGTATGTCAGGTCCCATTACATGTCGTCGTGTTCTTTGCCACATGCATAGTACACAAGGCCCAAGGTATATGCAACACGCAAATCTCGTTGTATCCTGCTTAGTCGTTATTTTACAAAATAATTACAAATCAATAGCTCAATACTCTCTCAAAGCCTTGATCTATTGTGCGTAAAACGCAATATCAAATTGCCCACTTTAACTCAAGTAAGTACCTTTTCCGATAAACAGATTCCATGTTCACATTCAAACGGCATTTTACTTTTTAAAAGTTAGTATAATTTTCACTTATTACATACTGTAAATTTTTGTAGATCTACCCACTGCAAGAAGCCTGTTCGCATTACTAATATTTTCATCATCTGCACATTGGTCTGAAAAGCCGTAGAATATCAGGCTCTATGTGATCGACGCACAAGGTCTTTGCTAGCAGAACATGGTTGAAACTTTGGTATTAATAGTTTTACTCAGGACGTGTACAGATTACGACAATAGAATTTTCGGCCTCTTGTGCAGAAAGCATAGATTAAAAGTCCTATTTTGACATAGCGTACAGAAAAAAATCATTCTCACTCCGACAGAGTTAACACGCTTATCGCTTGCGTCAGAATTTGGCAACTGTTAAGCTTTCTTGGTCGAAACCCGTACCGATTCACATATACCAAAAAGAAAAAGTGAAAATCAAAGCACTTTTAACTATTTTAAAAATGCTTGATCAAGTGTACCGATTATTGAAATATCAATCCGTTCACACGGTCAATAATTGAAGGGGAAATTCTGCCTGAAAATAAGCGATGTAGTACAAAGCATTTCAGGCCAAATGACTTACGACGCATTGCCCTAATGCCAGACAATCAAATACAGCCTATTAAGTAATCGTAAATGACCCAAGAATTTGGGTCAGCATTCTCACGTTTAATGGGTAGTATTTAAGGTTTTACATGTGAATTAATTTAAGCAACGAAAAACGTTTCAGTTTGTCCAAGCTCAACTTGAGGCTTTGCAAAATATATTGCACATACATACATACATACATACATACATACATACATACATACATACATACATACATACATACATGCATGCATGCATGCATGCATGCATGCATGCATGCATGCATGCATGCATGCATGCATGCATGCATACATACATACATACATACATACATACATACATACATACATACATACATACATACATACATACATACATACATACATACATACATACATATATACATACATACATACATACATACATACATACATACATACATACATACATGTTCTCTGTGTGTGTGTTTGTGTTCCATGCTGTCACAAAATAGTCTAGTAAATATTTCTGCTGTGAAAGTTGGAATAAACAAAATGTAATCATTTGTTTTAAACATGTATTTATAGGTAGGTAGTGACACAAATACACCTGTCCTTATCGTCAATGCATTGTCACAGATACGCTTTAGTTGTAGAGAATGCAATGAAAAACATGCAGCTTCGCTATAAAACGGTAATGACATAAATACGCCTCTATTTCTAAAGAATGCAATGACTTACATACAGCTGTCTTTATAGAACTTGTACACTTGTAGTATTAGGCAATGTCATGGAATAAATAGGTTCGTTATTCGAAGGGAATGCAGTGACACACATACAGCTGTTTTTATAAGAGCCGTGTACTTATAGTGTTAAGGAATACAATGACGCGAATCAACTTGCCTTTATGGCAAGATAGTGACACAGATACGTCTTGGGAATGCAATGACGCAAATTTGCCTGTATTTATACGAAGGCGATGACATATATTCACGTGTTATTATAGGGCATGGAATGATACAAATACACTGAAATTTAAAAGGAATGAAATGACACAAAATACGCCTGTATTTATACGAAGGCAATGGCATAAATAAACCTGTATTTATAAGAAGTCAATAATAAAAATACACCTGTAAGTTTAGGGAATGCAATGGCACAAATACATATATATTTGTAGATAAGGAAATGATAAAACTACACAAAATACGCCTGTATTATACGAAGACAGCGATACAAATACACCTGTAGTTTTAGGGATGCAATGACACAAATACATATGTATTTATAAGTAATGTGATATTAAATGCATTGTCGATCAAGTTTCCATAGTAGTGAAGCACCTTCTACCTGACAATATTTGTCTTTAGAATTTTCGTTCGTATTTCTGAGAAATATTTTAACATTTTCAATGTGTTTCTCAATAGTTTGAAAATGTCTGCCAGCACATTTATTTCTTTACAACATTACAATCGAATATAAAAGTTGATACAAAATTTGAGTAAATTACGCAACAAAAATATTGCGTGATGTATGTGTTCATGTGTCAGATTGGGATAAACTTTCCAAGGGTATGCAAATACATCCATTATTGACACAGTATATTCATTGTAACCAAGTTAATTAATAAAAATGTGTTACGCCTATGTAATTTAATTACTTGTATGTTGGTTTTGACTATTCTTTGATTGTATTTGTTATTTCATACCTGTTATTGTCATGCTAATTTTATTTACTGTATTTGAAATTTTACCGGAAAATTCAGTTCATTTCTGTTTTTACCTGGTAAACAACCAGTATTGCTAGATTATAGATTTAGCTGACCTAGTTCCGGACCTTAATTCAGAACTGTTAAACAACTTTATAAAAAAATCTAGAGTGTACATTATTGGTCGTAATAAAGGTTTTACATGACTTGAATATCAGCTGCATTGTAAATATTTTTTTCGAAAATAATTTTTTATTATTAAATCTGATAGCAAAAACCGTTCAGTACAATCGAATCCGTGAATGGCCTACGTGATAATTAATATATTACTTTACTACGCCTCTTGATTTAAATGATCACGTAACCCCAGCACGTGATCTAAATTGCGTTATAGTTAGGGTTAAAACAGATATTTCGTAGTGATTTTAGTCAGTTTTAATTCATACCTTTGGACTCAAAGGTATATATTTTTGTTGTTGCCAGTTTGATTCGAGTTTTCCTATTATTCGGAATTAATAATTTGTTTTCCCTGGAGACTTTATCTAGTGCTCATCGAAATTATTAAACAAAGACATTTATTGGAAATTAGTCTGAATTTTAAAGCCGGAATATTAATTTTAGTGATTCAACAAGGAACTGTTGACACGACAACACAAAGCAGGTTATAAAAGAGGTCATCGACTTCCATATTAGAACTTCATCGGGATTTAAACTTTGATTCACTTAGAACTTTTTATTGACAGGATTTATATTTTGAAATTCTAGTATTAGGTTTTGGATTAGATTCACAAGCCGTAAGTCCTTTTTCTTATTTTTACATTTACTATGGAGATAAATTATTTTGTTAAAATTTACTAAGCTTGTTGGCTTCACTCTTTTCTTTGTTACTTTTGTACGAACCTAAATATGTAACAAAGGAATGCCATAAAAAGAATTAACTCCATGTAATACTAGTCATTTTTACAAGATGTCATCATTCAGCTTCTTTATTTAAATGTAAATGTGCTACAGCATACCTGCTAATGCACTCGCAATGATAAAAAACAACTTTTATACAACAAAACAATTGCATTTTTAAAAGTATTAAGTGTATTAAACTGTGCCCATTTTAAGGCATAGGTAAAGAAATAAGTAGAGAAATACACGTTTATTAGTCCTTTCTTTATAAACCGCCACAATATTTTATGGTCATATACGGTCATTTATAAAATATATGTTTGGTCAATAATTTTCATATTGACCTTGATTCACCTCAGTGCAGGTGACTTCGCTTTGAACACATTTGTATGCCTCACTGAACAGCGCCGTAGAGAGAGAGAGAGAGAGAGAGAGAGAGAGAGAGAGAGAGAGAGAGAGAGAGAGAGAGAGAGAGAGAGAGAGAGAGAGAGAGAGAGAGAGAGAGAGAAATGGTGGCATAGGCTTTAAGCTGGATTTGGGTTTGAATAAATAACAAAAGTAGTCGACTCTTCGATGATCCCTTTCTACTTTAAACCGGTAAAACATAAAGCTCATTACATAAAGTTACACTGATTAATAATCCGATGATCAAACGTAAAGCGATCGATTAAATATAATCAATATCGTTGAGTGTCTGCGTCCAATTTCACATACATATTATGCATATATTGAGTAAGTACTTCTGTTGGACGTAACTACGTCTTTTTTGACGCTAAGAATTTAAAAGGAAAAAAAACCGCTTGAACTTCTATTATGGATGATCAGCAGGACGTTAATATTTACAGGAAGCAAAATAATGCAACAAAATTAATTATATTTTATACTGTGTCGGAGAAAGTATCGTTTACATGTGAATGCTTGTGGGGAAAAATTATCCTTTACAAGTGAAAGCTTATAATTGATAAGAACTCGAAATTAGGATATTATTTGAAAACATATAGCTAGCGTTTGCTCAAGACAATACCGTATTAAAAATACGTGTAGGCTTTTTCAATTTTAACTGATTCCATTATGGTACTTTTCAAACTAAATGGCTAGGTTTAGTATAAAGTTTCATGTGTAATATGTGTGTAATATGCTCTCTCAAGACACTATTACAATCACTAGTTTCTTTCTATTTGGTTGTGTTTCATTCTCTGGAATTAATTCTAACATTAAATTGGCTACTGAGGAGAATATCTTAACCTAGGAAAGAAATGTCAACTGTTCCATTGCTTTAGCCTGAAGAAATGTATGAAATCCTTTGTTTTATAGAGACGCATAGATTCTTCTGCAACATCCTAATCACTTATCGGAGCCTATAAGGAAAGTCATCTGCCCCGATATTTTATTTATATCATTTGCAGTTACTAAATTAACTTATTTACTTTTTTCCAGTCTTTCCTAAGTCCAAACTCGGTCCTCACATGGAGTCTATTAATAAATCTTAAATGAATGGACCGGTTTTAATATAGCATGGCCAAACACAGTTGTTTTCAATAAAGTATCGCAGCACAGACATTTTAGTACTTTTATAACCATTCGAATTATATACAGTTAAATAATTGCCATCCAAACGTGTTTGGTTTTTGAAATGATTAAACCTGAGTCTAGTCGGTCACTTAGCATGCATATAACCAATTTTAAATATTTACTTCCCGCTTTCAAAAATAATTTCAGCATATTCATGAATATATATTTATTTTATGGAATGTAAGAAACTCTAAATATAAAGAGTTAGTTAACTTGTGGCGGAGCATATCTTGTTTTCGTAAGCGTCCATTGTTGGCTAGGAATGACGCATATATGTTATATCACTGTCATTGAAGTGTCACTTGAGTTGAAAATGAAATGCAGAGATACACGACAAAGTGAAAGGTATTTATTTATCTAGAGTGGCATAATTAGTTTAGTTTACATTATGCCCTGCAATTAAACAGATATCAAAGAAATGTAATTATTAAAAGGCATACAAGGTTAACATGGTCCAGAGAATACGTAAAACACAATACAAACTCTACAAGGTTAACATACTGTTATCAATAAGATATATCACAGCCACTAATTTACAAATGATCTACGTTCATAAAATCAGAAGTTGTCATGACGTATTTACAGACGAAAAGCTGGTAAGGGACAAAAACTGAAAGATCAGGTGCTTGTTTTATATCAGCCGTGAACTATACCATAGATTTCTTAAAATATATTGTCTAAATTTTGGTATATATAAATCATTGTTTGCACTCTACGTGTACTTCTAGAGTTAATATCCCTTGCAAATTTCAAATCACTAAGATATTCTGGTGAAAAGGATTTAAGATAATAAAAGAATAGCTTTCCTAGCAATAATACAAGCACTAATTAGTATCTATGCTAAGTTATTGTAAAGAGATTATATATCTATTAAAATAGTCTTGATATTTTAAATCATCCTGGTGCTCTTTCTGTAGGCTGTACAAACTCTGAATGTGAAACAAATTTTGCTCTTCTCAATACACAGATTTGCAGAGGATAAAATTTGGAAAAGCAGCTACACTTTACACTTTTCGCATTAATCTGATCCGAGATAAAACATCTAACCCGTTTTAGAATTCTTATTTTTGTAGATACTTTTGTAAAGAGCGTTTCAAAGTCACAGGTCCAGAATAAAGCATTAAGCATCAATCTGGAAGACCTAACAGTTTGTGAGGTGTTTATTATCTACCTCTAAGCATAATTTTTAAAATTTTGTTGCTGTTTTCGCTGAGCACGATAGCATTTACTTGGTTTTTATTAAATTTAAACGAAGTTTATTATCATACTTTGATTTCGTAGCACATTGTAACTCTTCATTTATTTTTCACCAAACAATGCTGACATCTTTATCGCTAACATATATTAATCTTAAAGCAATGTCAAAAAGATATGCAATTCATTTCAGCAAGCTTTATATAGTCAGACTTCCATAGTCCTACATGGAGATATTATAGTCTCCAATGCAAGTTAATATTTTGGTGACCTTGTTAGTTCCAAGTCCATTTACGTTTCGTAACGTATCAGATAAAGCGTTCCAATTTGCGTAAAGAAGAGTCAACGTTTGTAACAATATGTTCCGAATGAATAATGCCACTTTTAGACCATTAAAAGCTGTGATTTGATCGGTGAACTTTAATGGTTAACAGAACATCACTTCGTATCGATGTACGTCTGATGTCCAAGTAGTACGTAGAAAATCTGATTTACATTAGATTGTTCTTTGCAGATGTGAATCGCTATTGGATGGTTTTTCGAGTGCCCGACAGAAGTTCTGGTCAGACACCCTAATTTTGACTTAATTATGTTTAAGAAAGTAGAACTGACGGTCTTGAAAAACACAGGGAGAGGGTGAAAGTAGAAAATATATTTGTAACTGTTTGAAGCAAATATCGCAAAGCTGTCTTTTCTTTGTACATTGTTTCAAGCATTGTATATTGCCCAGGATTATTGCGTTATTCAATGTAACATTTCAGATAATAAAAATAATAATAATAATAATAATAATAATAATAATAATAATAATAATAATAATAATAATAATAATAATAAAAAATCTAAGAAAGTAGAAACTTTCAAATAAGTAAACGTTCACTCCTTATCGCCTTATAAAAATTGCCTATCAAATATTCTTGAAATGACCACTATTTTTCCCGATACATAATTCAGTGGTTTAAAGTTTGGTTGATCCCAAAGGTATGATCGGCACCGTGTATATTCCATTTTCCGTTTTGATTGTGTCGTTTTTCATTGAGATGGTAGAAGCTTCATCTGTAATATCTGTGTCGGTGTTCGACTCGATCTCATCCATTTTCCGAAGGTCATCTATGGACAATTTCTCTACGATCCCAGCACCTATGGCATCACCAAGAACATTGACAGTTGTGCGGAAACGGTCTCTGAAGGAAACGATGCAATATATGACACAACACATTCAAGCTACAAAAGAAGTTAACCATTCTAACGTATATTCTCATTTATTCGATATCTTTTTTTCCAATATAAACCTACTTGATAGAGTCACAAGTATAATATAATAGTTCCTGAATGTTTCGACATTACTCTGCTTCAAATAAGGGCATTCCCACCAAGTTTTGCTGTCTCGCCACATGTCTCTTCGTTTTCAATGTTACTTATGTCTTTTTTGATAACAGTCCTCTAAAACTTAAGTTTTTTACACATTATCTAATACTAACAGAAAACAGAAACGTGATTATCATATGTATTGATTGGTTTATCGATCTATCCATTGACTGATTGATCAGATAAAAACATCAGAGCAATGTATTTTATTAATAGATTTGAAATATATTCTGTCAAAAACAGCACGCCATCGCGAATTTATTTCTGCGTTGCACCTACCCATCTAATATTATTGTCCGATGAAAATATTTTTAGACAAAGATGAAAGGTTCCCCAATAAAGGTTTTAAATGTTTTTGAATGACAAGTGCATCTGCACTAATATCAGAAAATGACATTATTCCATATTACTCGATTATGATTCAGTCAAACCTAATGTTGTAACATATAACATTTATTTTTCCTTAGCAGAAAAAAAGAATCTAGATAAAATTAAAAGTTACATATACGTGCACAATCAGCTTTCACAGCACGAATGAGGAAATGGTGGATAAAAGATGAACTGGTAGATTGCAGTTAAAAATGTTAATTTTACAACTTAGCTATAACATGTATCTATCTTGATGATGACATGACGAATAAACCGACGTTACTTAACACAAAGCCAGAGGTCGCGGGTTCAATCCACGGGCGAATCATACCAAAAGCTTTTTAAAATGATAATAGCTGCTGCTTCGCTTGGCGCTCATCAGGATAAAGAGGCAAGTATTATGACTTGCCGGCCTGTTGACAAGAAAATGTTACTGGTTGGATGAGACTTGACGCTACATGTTTGCGGCATTGTGCCCCAGTGTTAGACATCGTAATAAACTGCTACACCGTAGACAATATGAATAAAATTGTTAAAGTTACATTAAACATCAAGCACACACACACACCACACGCGCACGCACACAATTTTATATGACATCTTGAAGAAAGTGAAAAGGAAAAGAGAAGATAATGTAACGCCTTTCCTTTACTTACAGAAGCCAGTCTATAGCAATAATAAGCGTAATGTCTTCAACTGGAAGGTTGACAGATGTGAGCACTATTGCCATGGTAACAAGGCCTGCTTCCGGAATACCAGCAGCTCCGATAGCGGCGGCTGTAGCAGTCAAACTAGATTTAAAGGAGATACAATTAGTTCTTTAAAAAGTATTTTAGGATAATATTAAATAGAGACACAAAGTAAGAATGAAAAATTGTGAGAGACAATGCTATTATGTTTTCCACGCAGATGCTTTGTATTTTTTTTTTACTGTTGGATTGAAAATCTTTTGAATAAACGAAAATTACTGGTTACATTGCGTTCACATATAATTTTAAAAAGCAGACATCTTTATTATAGAACCTAAGATCACTAAGTGAGTAGTTTGCTAAATTCGTGACCGAAACCAGACACCAGTTTAAATCCTACCATTGTATCACGCTGGGTGAGTCATTGAGTATTGCATTTTAATCGAATTGACCCGATACCATATATACAACTTCGTTGGTGTTCCTTAAATCACCAAACAAAACTTTGATATTGCAATAAAATAATGTTTGAGTAGATAAACAATGTTACCTGACAGAACCAACACGACATATGATATCAAGGATTAACACCACCCTTTATTTTGACTGATTTTTATAGCATAGTCAACGATCTTCCGGCGTATTATACGACAACAAATCTGCTCAACACTAGTCAGGATTGCATATGCGTTATGCACAGATAAATACACTTTACCTGAATCCGGTATCATATAAAATGTATACATATGTAAATGAACAAAATAGATCGGTCTATATGACCTTCACAATGACCATTTATATGTGGTCGTCTGGTAAGTGAACCTACCTGACAGTAATAACTTGTCCTATGTTAAAGCTGATGTTATTGACCTGCGCGATAAATATGGCTGCTACTGCTTCATACAGAGCTGTTCCGTCCATGTTCACTGTGGATCCGACAGGGGCAACAAGTTTAGCCACACGTAGGTCCACTTTGTTATTGTATTCCAGACATTCCATGGTGACAGGAAGGGTTGCTGAGCTGAGAAAGAAGAAAATTATATTAAAGTTTGGTAATAAAACTTGACACGGTAAATGCGACTTTGTTTTTGTCATTGCTGGTGTTTATGTTTGAGTCTAGGTGCCTCAACAATATTTAGCAAACAAGAACATGATCAAATGACAAGTAAAAAAGAATACTTGACCTCTGTAGCACGTTTCCATGTATCTGCCCATTGACCAGTCACGATAGAGGTAAAATAAATTGGCAAGAGGGTTGAATACAGAGATTGTTACACGAATTTTCGTTTGTGGTTCCCAGTAAATGCGGTATTTTAACTGATAGATACATTTTATACAACTTCCTTTCTTAAATATCAATGATGTAGTTGGACTACATTTTACAGATGATACAAGATTTTGAGCATAATTACTAATGTATTAAAATTTACTTGTAGTTTGCCCACCAGCTTGGTAGGGTACTCACATTCTGTGTTTGAAAAGGCGACTACATCTATTACATTTAGTTTATAGACTTCACCGAAAACTTAAACCATGACAGCCTATTTCAGTGTGAAATGTATGATTCCAATCGTAAACATTCACGCGCATTTTTTTGTACAAGTTAAGGCATAAGAACAACACAGAATCTGCCATATTGAAAACCTAATAGATAATTAATGAGTTTTCTGATAGGTCAATTGATGTAGCTTGTAATGGACAATAATCTTTTATTTACATGAACCATATGTTTAAAGCACTATTTGATTAATTAAAGGGTAATTTCTTGGTGCAGATTGATGGGATCCTGTTTGTGACATGTGTGAGAGCACAGATATTGGTGATGAATTCAATTATTTGTTCGAAAATGATATTCTGTCTGATTAAAGGGCAAATAACTCCTGTCTCATGCATATTATCACAGGCAAATTCCAGCCTAATGAACATTGTTGGGCAAACTTCGCAAACTTTAGTAACTTCATTCTAATATCAAACAGGCATTTACAACGTGAGCAACTTCTGTAAAATCAGAGTTTTAATTTCCATGTTCACTATTCGTCTCTTACTCACATGGAACGAAGCGTATCAACAACCCATGGCTAGCGATGATGGTTCTCAAATTTAACCCTTTATACTTCTAATTGGGAATGTGAGGCTTACTGTTACCCCACACTCACCCAAAAGGGTATGGGTTAGGAGTGTGTAGAATCCACAGTCCTTCAAGAAACCCTTTGCTTGAAAGGGGTCGAATAGTTACCTCAGGGCATCATGAGAATCTCCTCAGGCACGTTTTATCAGATTGTAGAGTTGCCCATAATCATCCTTTTAACCCCTAATGAAGAATTGGGGGGACTGAGCCTTACTTTATACATACCTTGATGCAGTACCCCACGCAGTGAGGAGGGCCTTCAGCATGTTGTACATGAAGCGGTACGGATTCTTTCGCACTATAATGAGGTACAGCATGGGAAGGACGATTAGACCGTGAATAGCAAGACCAACTAGGACTGTCAGACAGTAGAAACCAATCTGCATGAATATGGCGGAGATGTCTTGCATTTCGACAAGCTTAGACGCAATCAGGAACATGATGCCAACTGGGGAGAACCTGGTTGTAAAAGGAGTATAATTAATGTCAGCAGGGATATTAATTAATTAATTAATTAATTGTTCACGCAGTCGTATATGCTGTATTTTCTCTGACCATTGGTTTTCCGTCATACTTTGTAATCCCTGTAACAAGACATTCATTCCTACCGTCATCCACCAATCTATACAGCTAAATTAACATTAATCCATTGTTAACAAAATAATAACCATGCTCTAAACTTTAAAAACGCAGTGATACAAAATATGATTTATTAAACTTTAAATGAACATTTACTATTCCATGACTGATGAAGTCCAACTAAAGAGAAAGCATGAGCGTACTCACCAGATGACGAGCCTGATGAGGATCATTGTGGCTGTGTAGAGTGATGTGAAGAAATCCAGAAGAGGTTTACCATCGTTCCCCATTTTGGCAAGGACAACTCCAAAAAAGATACAGAACACAATTATTCCCAGAACGTTCATTCCATCGGCTGTCTTCACTTTTGGACTCTCGATTTCTACGTAGTTCATTACAGCCCCTGAAAGTAGGGTGCAATTAGACTAAACATTAATCGTTTTCCAGATGCGAACGATGACTTGAAGATCTTTTATTGCAAAGAAGAGGTCACTATTTCGTCGACATTGAAAGACACTGTGTGTACGCTACTCAGTGGGTGGGGAGAGATTTTGAAATTGTATTGAGTTCCCAGCTCACTTAAGAGGCTATTTTCTTTTCCGCAAGGTGGCTGCTTAACACATGTTAAACGGTGCACGGTTGTATTAAATATGAAGGAATATATAGACTTTTATGTAGCGTTTTATATTATATCACTTCAAGGAAGTAAGAACTTTTGTGTTATTACCAGTTTTAGTTATCAGTAATACAAAATTTCATATTTTAAATTGAACTCTGCAAAATTATTTTTCGTAATACTCTTAGCTGCATCGAAATGCAAACGATTTTCAGACGATAAATGGATGATTTAAATGACGTTAATTCACAGCCTGTTACAACTGGGAATAATATGTATACAATATCACTTAAAACGAGAATTGTATAATTAAGCTGTCAAGCCATGACGACGAGTTTATAGATAACATTACTTATATATGTTTCGTACAATGTGTCAAGATTGGTCCGATAAATATATGACTAATTTATTGGAACTAATATACAAGTAAAGTAAAAGATAGAACTAATCAGGATCATTTGTTATTTAATATTTGTAAAATTTAATTATCTCAAATCACTTGGATAGAAATTATCATAATGGGAGATAAACCTTGAATGTTGCACACTGAGCGAGTCATGGGGACATTCTCCTACCAAATATTGGCAGTATTGTGTGTTTGTGTGTGTATATATATATATATATATATATATATATATATATATATATATATATATATATATATATATATATATATATATATATATATATATATATATATATATATCCGGAATTTTATTTCGCCTCTAAGCAGCAAATTTCATAGGGTCCTAGGTGTCAAAATATTCAATTCCTCATGCTGTTACCGTTCATACAAATGCCCAACATTACAAGACCTCTACGTGAAGATCGTATTGCTGTTTGCACTAATATCGCTACAGTTGCGGATTTAGAAGTTCGATTATTTCGAGAGAACTCCCATTGTAGATTAAACAAATACACACTTCATTGAAATACGAGGCAATTAGTTCGGACTGTACTTCCAAGACACTATAAAGCACATCTAGGTTAAACAAAATCACGAATAAGAGCTACTACTGCTACTATTAATTCTCCTCCTCCTCCTCTTACTACTACTACTATTGCTACTACGACTACTACTACTGCTACTATTACTACTACTACTACCACTACTACTACCACTACTACTACTATTACAGAATATACAAGCTATTGAATTACATACAATCTCAGACAGCTGCTATTAATAAATGCAATTTGTTTGCTTTAATTTAACAATGGTTATTCATATAGTATTAACAAATGGTCTAACCACTATGAATTGTCCGCTAGCGAATCTTTTAAACTCTCATCTCTCTCTCTCACTCTCTCTATCTCTCTCTCACTCTCTCTCTCTCTCTCTCTCTCTCTCTCTCTCTCTCTCTCTCTCTCTCTCTCTCTCTCTCTCTCTAAAATCAAGTTCTTTAGAAAAGTAAAACAGTTTACAAAGTCTCTAAGCATAAAATTATTTTAGAACTGACAAAACACATAGCTGCTCTCTGAGAAATAGGATGGAATATTGACATTGCAATGCATTAAGTCAGACATCAAATATGATCTTGAAAATAGAGAAACTGCTCCGACATGAAAATCTCAAATCACCCATGACCGCCAACAACGAAAATCTTTATAGATCATTTATTGCCTTAAAGTTGAAAATTTAATAAGTAACCCTCAGGGGCGTTAGATTGTTATGTACCATGGGTTTTCATTGTTGTTGAGAGAAGTTATTACTTCATCAGAAATATGGAATACAAATAATCGGTTAGTATTACATTTTTATTACTTTATATTAAAATGTCAGTCAGTATTACATTATCGTTAGCTACTACAATTAATCGGTTAGTATTACATTTTTTATTACTTTATATTAAAATGTCAGTCAGTGTTACATTGTCGTTAGTTATTATAATTCATCGGTTAGTATTACACTTTTTATTGAATGGTCAGTAAGTATTACATGATCGTTAGATACTACTGTAGCAGATATAAGAACGTAATGCTATCTACTTCTATACAAACTGAATTTTTGAGATTTCGTTCCAATTTATTATTTTACCTGTGCTTGTACCAATTGTTGTAGTAAATGCCGTTAGGTTTGATACATTGCCAACCATGGTTGCTGAGGATGTGCCGACAGTTGTTGCTGTAGTTATACTAATATGTGTAGTAATGTTCGATACATTCATGCCCATGTTCGTCGTCATGGGTGATGCAGTCGATATCGGAACTTTTTCAATGTTTATAACTGTTGTCGGCTGAAATTTGATTATAGAAATTACATGTTTTTAAGTACGCAAGACGAAAACACCGTGTCTATATCATTATCGTAGCAGATCGCATAAAGCAAACGTATTTTTGTTGGACATTTACCCTTAGTAAATAAGTTGCCTGTTTTTGGTGCATACTGATAACTTCATGAAAAATGTTTAGAAAGTATAAAAGTAGTTACGATTTGAATTTCTATATCATATATAGTGCAGTCAGACAGGTGATGGATATTACGCTTGAAAGTCCTACAATCTGCCAGTTCACCTGCAAATCGAGAAGTGTACACTCCTTTGTTGTATAGTAAAGGTCTTCGGTCGATTATTATCAACACTACTTGCGAGTTGAACGTCAGTCGGTTATACTAGAATGTGTTGCAGTGAATTTTTCCCTTGCATATTCACGCAAGGTTTCTTCCATTGTAAAATTTAAAAGCAGACGTTTTAAGTACCTTTATACATCACAAGCCTTAAAAAACATGTACACAGTTGCTTTAATATGTGAAAACAAAGATATTACCATAGCAACATCATAATGCATATCGATTACAATCTCCTTTACGTTTTGTTAAGGTTAATGCAGGTTGTTTTGTAGTAAACTTTGACATCGTTGTCTGTGTTAATGCTTTTTACCTTTTCGAAGCATGCTGACACAATATTTTCTGGGAAACAGGATCTGAAAGAAAAGAATGTAATAATGTTGGTAAGCAAGTAGAAAATTGATAGGCTATACTTTTATGATCTGACTTTCTTCTTTTTTTGCTCAGACTTATATTTGCAGTTCTTTTGACATTTATGTCGTCATAAACAGTAAAGGCAACGTTGAAGATCTCAAAGCGAGGCTAGACTTCAGAGGATAGAATTAAATTATGACAGTTGCAATATAATAGTTCTCAGTGACACAAGTGGGTATATGATGCAGAATGTTTTGGCCATCATTCAAATACACTATTTTTTCAATTACCTGATCAGCAAATTTTACACAGAAAAGATATTTTAAAAATTGCCGCTTTGTATCCGGGAACTCAAATTTTTCTTACTACTTATTTCGTTACGTGATTTTGACGGCAACAGACATTTAAACATTCAGCCTTTAAAATTCTTCGATTTGCTTCTTTTTCAAAATATGTCCCTGTTGTTTAATCTCGGAGTCTGTTATAATTTGACTCATCGCTGAACATTGGCAAGTATTCTAACTAATATAAATTATTCCACCACAAAAACTATTCAAATAACATACTTTGTTCATGCTTATGACGGGACGTATATGTAAATTGTTAAAGGAGTCGAGAACTAAATTCGTAACCATTACCGTTTTGCCATTAAGCAGTTAAGGCATTCCAAAAGGGTTTCGTTAGACTTTTATGAAATAGGTGAACAAAATAAATTTTATTGAATGATTCATACATACTGGCCAATCATTTAAAACGCTGTATCTGACATTTAGTTGAAAATGAAATTATGACACATAAATATTGTGCAAATTATATCTGAGATCCATTCTTGTCAGAGACATTTGTGAAAAAATAAAAATGTAACAGACAAGGAAAATGTGAAATACCTATTTATATGTGCTGATAATGTTGAAATATTTCTTACTTATATAACATTTATTTTTATTTCAGCAAAAGATTGACATTCACAGTGATAATTAATATCATCACTTATACCTTGTTTGGCAAAGAATTCACAATTTCTCTCAAAAATATCCTAATATTTTTACCTTCAGTTCTATTGTTATCAGTAATTCGTTCAACGAAACTTGTATAATGCATGTTAAAAATATTTTCAAAAAATGAAAGAATACTTGTAAAGCAATCAAAGCTCTTAGATTCTATAATTGTACGGATGTGTCTGTCAGCAAACAACCGAGTCGAAAGACTAATATAACCATAGATCATTCAATCCTAAATCACGAAAATTTTTTTGCCAAAAGATCGTTTAAAATTGCATAAGCAGCAGCAACACAATCTAACAAAATATAATATTTTTTTACACTTTGTTCACTGTTTAGATAACAAACCAAACTCGAAAGGTAGTAGCTCTGCCAATATCTCCATACAACATATATACTCAAGTATTTTTTTAATTAAACTTTTCGTACCAAATCAGTGTATATATGTTGGATAACATAATCATCACTAAAACTCCATACCTCACATCAATGTAAGAGTCACGGCCAAGCAGCATCTTCAACATGTGTCAACAGTAAATAAAATAACACAAACAAATTTTTTATTCTTTTAAGTTTAACAAACAATGTTTTGTTCGCTTCATCAGTTATTTTCATTTTGATCGAACAAATGAACCACTGTGTTTAAGCTGTAACCCTAAACGTAAAAATTAATTAACTAATTCTCAGTGATTTGTTTCCAGATATAAAATAGAAAATTTCGATTTCCTATATACTAAATATTGAAAGTTCTGTTTCCATCAACACTGACAGTGTCTCACCATTCTCTAAAATACATTTATAGAAATTGTGCAAAGTTTTATAAAGATCTGCAAGTGCACAAGAATCATCAGTATAAAGAATAATGAATAACGTTTAAGGCGCCTGTTAAAAAATAACTTAATATTTTTAATGCTTACTATATAGTTAGTAGGTACCTACATCAATTTACCATTATGATTTGTTATGAATATTATGATGACGACAATGCCATCGACATATTATATTGTAAATCTCTCTCTCTCTCTCTCTCTCTCTCTCTCTCTCTCTCTCTCTCTCTCTCTCTCTCTCTCTCTCTCTCTCTCTCTCTCTCTCTCTCTCTCTCTCTCTCTCTCTCTCTCTCTCTCTCTCTCTCTCTCTGAACGCCCCAAAATTTTTAATAAGCACATACATTGTTACCTCATGTGTGCAGGTATCAGGTTACAATATTTATGTAAAAGAAATGCTGTTTAGATTATCGGAACTGAATAATCTATTTGTCATAGCTGTGATAATAAGACCGGAAACAGCCTGCTCTATTCCAGTCTACAGGACTGGGACACTAATGAAAATTTTCTTGTTCATTTATGATTGTAATATATTAATTCTATAACTAAACATCAGGAAAAAATGAAATGCCAAACATTATAATTCATGTAATTCATGAAACAGAAAAATGCAAGGAAATTAGGATTGTTGTAAATAATTTTGTTCGTGAATAATTCACAATGTAAGAGAAATACACTTTTTTGTTTGTCCATACAATTCAGTTGCCTTGTTAAAATTTAAAACAAAATGTATATTAGTTCTATTAAATCAATGCAAAGAGAGTAGATCTTGACCTTCGCAGTTAAATATTCGATTTACACTTACACTAGCGGCATATATAGCGATGGGGATTTTGTGCCAGTCCCGGAGTTTTCAAGGAACTAAGCAGAAACTCAGGTCAGCTTGTCGCCCGACTTTCTATGCTAAGTCATATACAAATTAACACCACAACCGCCCTGAACCTATTGACGGCTGGTGGTTCCTTTCCTTTCCAGTATTAGATCGGTATATACAGAGAGAGAGAGAGAGAGAGAGAGAGAGAGAGAGAGAGAGAGAGAGAGAGAGAGAGAGAGAGAGAGAGAGAGAGAGAGAGAGAGAGAGAGAGAGAGAGAGAGAGAGAGAGAGAGAGAGAGAGAGAGAGAGAGAGGTCAATAATAGCTATGAATTAACAATTATCGGCAAATATTATGAATAGATAGTTGTAAAACTACGATTTGACGTGTACTAACTACGTATCGATCCCGGATGAGCGTATTGACTCTGTCCAAAACACATTCTTATTGCGTAAAATAACAATTTCACGTTTGTGTGATTTGATAAGTTCATTATCTTGGGCTGTTATAATAGCATTATTTTCACAATATGATATAAAATCATAATTTGAAAAAGGAATGAATCCCATTAAATATGCAGTAATGTACTAATAATATATGTAAGATTTTTGTAACAACTGGTGATGTAAAAATTTCAATCTTGCGTGCAGGCCTGAGCTGATCAACTGTTTGACCAATTTGATATTAAAACATGTCCACTTCTTACACTAACTTTCAGGTCGATACAGCAAGTGTTTTTCTTTCATTACATACCCATTTAATCTTAAGTACTTGATCTGGTATTAGATACAGTAGTTGTTTGGTGAACTTCTTTGACGTCCACGCATTGCTATTTTTAGACGCAGTGAATCCGATTTTTTTTTTAAAAATCGCAGTTAGTTTCGAAGCTAATACTGTTTAGAAAGTGTATACAATGGGTTCTGTAATAGATTTAAAAAGGTATTCGTGTTTAGTACGGGGGAAAGAACTCGTTTGATGTGACATATGAATAAATCAAGGCCTGACAGCGTCGATGAATCCTCTCGGGCATGTCAAACTAGGTCTTTCGTCAGACTCAGAACTAATGAAATATCGGAATAAGTCAATGCTGAAAGTAAATGTTATATTTATTAGTATTTTGTGAATAATTCTTTGATTTAGTACCTGCGTATGATAGAACAACCATCGGACGGGTCATCCTTAATGTCTTGTCGACCGTTTTATTCCATTCATGTCAGATACAGTTTATAAAGGAAATCCATATGATTATCAAAGTATTCTCGTTCTCTCTCAGCTATCTCAAAAAGCCACGTCAACGTCTACTTGAACAAGACTCGAGGCACGCATATTACATTTTCATAGCCGGAAATTTTTGAATGCGAAATATTTTGACTGTAAAACAACTTATTATTTGTTAGAGAAAGTTGTTCACGGAATAATTTGTATCAAAATGCATTAGTAATATGTCTCAACGAAAGGATTTCGCTTATATTTTGTCTAGATAGCGCTTGCTTACCTGATTAGATCAAATAAGGCATCTAGTGGCTCGGTATTTGTCGACTTCCCCGCCCGCTCGATTTCATTCTTGGATTTGCCCCTGTGACCAGGTTGGATAGCTAACACTAGGATAATGCCTAGAACTACAGCAGCAAATGTTGTGGTCAAGAAATAGATGATAGTCCGCACGCCCATTTTTCCTGAAGACCTTATATTCAGTCCACCAAGGGAGGTAATGATGCTGGAGATGATCAAGGGCAAGATCAACATCTTGAGCATGCTCATTAGCAGGTCTCCAGGGAAACGAAGGTAAAAAATCTTTCTCTTTTCAACAGGTTTCCATGCAGGATCGGTTCTAAGGCCTAGACCGAGAGCGATTCCAATGGTTACACCAGTGACGATTAGAATTATCAGTAGGTGATTCAAGATGGCGATCTTTACCTTACGGCATATACTCTTCGAATTTTTGGAGTCCATGTTTATACAAGTTTGCAGTCTTTCTAGTGTAGTCACGAACTGAGAATGAGTTCAGACCTGAAATATAAACTTTCAGTTAACAATAAAAATAATAATAAATAAAAAAAATATAACAAACATAGTTGGGAGATTAAGGTCATGTTTAATCCAATTAATTCACAAACTTGTTTGTAGGGAGAAGAACGAATTGAGTTAAGTCTGGTCTCTCATAGGATAATGCATCAAAGAGCATATGAATTTCATCCTTATTAGGTAGGTCTACATGATCACTGAAAAGGAAGACATGATGGCATGTCCTCAATAAACAGATAGAAAATGTCGCAAAGAGAATTATATGCTAGATGGGACTTAAACCTGGGACCTAATGAGCTCTCTGAAGGTGGGGGGCACTCTACGACTTCATTTTATCGAGCCGTTGTTTAAACACATAGCCCTATCTTTAGGACTCATATCATAGTAACATTATTATCTGTGATAATGCTGAACTCCATAACAAGTTTAACATTTAAATCCGGTTCATGCATAAAGACCTATTTTGCGTGATACCACCTCTGCTAGTAAATATCACAAGACAAAGATTTATTAACAGGGCGGTGTTCGAATCTGAGACCTTCTTAACTCTAGACGAGTATTCACCCCATTTAAGCCCAAACTCTGGACCCCTCCTTAAGTCTAAAGCGGTTAAGCAGTATACATTAAACAACCTTATGAATATAAATTTATTCATGAGCAAATGGCATTCGAGTCATGAAAACGAAGACCTGCAAAACAAGAGTTAGTCAACGAAATAACTTTGCACTGAGAGGAATATCATGCAAACTACACGATCTAAACCATCTTTCCTTTACAAGACAGTCGAGGCTGCTATTCACTATACAATGCCCACAGAAAGGATCTAAAGGTCATAAAATGAGTAGGGTATGGAGGGACACGATGCAGAGTATAAGCCTTAATGTATTATTGACTGTTGTAATAGTAAAGTTTATGACGAAGTTTTGAGAAAGGTTTTAAACGAGTCTTGGAGTTGTTAAAATATTATGTTTCTAATTTGGTATTGCACCATTTAAACAACAGGAAGTTGACAACGGCGCTAAGCCATATGATGACGAACGATCATTTGGATCATTTATCTGACCTCGGACCTAAACATCAACAAAGCGATGCCATACCAGCTTCAATACAGACACAATGAATAGCATAATTTTGTTTTAAATATGTCATTTAACTGACATGCACACACACTCACACACACACACACACTAAATTTACATTGACTGAATCAAATACGAAATTGACTGATAGTTAAGCACTTGGTCAATTTGCTTCTGCGTTGATGCTGGGCTTTATCTTTTTCATTTATGGATTTATGGATACCATTCACCTCTTTTAGTTTTAAATCTGCCAGTGTACGTGAAAAATTTGGATTTCGACTGGTTATTATGACTTCTTAGAGGCAAAGGTTTCAATCAAACACGTTTTGATAGTTAGAAAGCTATGTCTAGGTGGGTGCGTGCTCGTTTAAAATGAGACAAATTCGGTGCCAAACAGTTTAGTAACCATTTAAGGGTCTTGATGCTTTTCTGTTGCTACACAGGTGTAATGTGTTTAAACATAATTATAGTTGCTTTCGTTTGACGTCTGAATATTTCAGCTGCAAAACCTTGCTTAGAGTGTTTACTGTACTCTTGTTGTTCAAGTGTGACTAATCTGTTTCTGTGTTGTTGAAATGTATGTATGCAAATGGATTAAAATAGGTATGACTGAGCATACAATGACCTGCTAAAGTATACGCATGCCTATATCTACACTAGCGACTATTCCACGGGACATTTGGTATTGTCATAAAATAGTTTGGCCTTGTCATAAAATAGTAGCTGAATAGGACCACAACAAGACAAGAGTATATAAGAATGTGACATAAAGTATTGCGTCCATTTTCATTTGCAAAAAAAGTATTATTGCGTATGTATTTGACCTGACTCTCACAAATGTAATTATAAAACACACACACCTGTAATTTGCTCTTTATTAAAGGGGAGAATGTTATACAATGAGACGATGGACTTTTTAGAAATATTCTGAAATAGAAAGATTTTATAATGTTTGGTCCCTATATGCAACGTCCTTCTTTTGTTTCCAAGAGGCTGTAACAAAGGTATCAAGTTAGGAAACGCTCGTTGTATATACTGCAAATTGTTTTAATACTAAACTTAAAAAGTTTATATTTTCTTTCATTTTGAATGGTATCCAAAGCGTCTATCACTATGCAATTTTTGTAGCTATATATAGCGATCCAAATAAAATCTGCCGAATACTACCTCATCTATGCCATTGGTTCTGTACGAGGAATGTCACTAAGCAATATTGGATCTGATGTTTTAAATGTGTTTGTTGAGCTTTCGTTCCACATATTTTGCTGCGTATCACAAACACGTTGATTTATACAATATTTTGAGTTAGTATATGGAAGTTTCCATTCAGAAATGTTTGACACTACCGAAACTTCAACTCCTTGATTTGCCATTATATGACTCTTTATATATCTAGGTGTTCATTACTACAGAATAAATTTTGTCAAATTGTATGAGCATATTACATTTTTCTAATATATGGAGTTTTAACAGGTTGTCATATACAAGATTTTCGCAAGGCTTTCGTTGTAGAAAGGAAATCCAAAAATATGATAAAATTTGTTTTCGTTTCTGAGATTATAGAGTAGTTCAAAGCATTGAGTATGGATGTAATTTCTGCATTAAACGTTGAGGTTTTCCATGGTAATGTCAGATGCATGTACTCCACTCTACTGACCAACACCCACAGCTTCTAGCATATTGTGTACATTAACGCCGTCTGCATACAACTGGAAAAACCCATTACATTTCCCGTGTTTATATCTCACCTACACCCTTTTTAGATGCATGCGGAAACGCTTTATTTGGAACGTGACGTACGTCATATATATAATTTTAAATATATTGTTAAATTTCTAGCGAAGGAGAACACTGTAGAGGTGGAAATTAAATTAATATTACAGAGAAAAAGAATTAAATCAATATATATATATATATATATATATATATATATATATATATATATATATATATATATATATATATATATATATATATATATATATATATATATATATAGTTCATTTTCCTTATCTCCTCATCAATAAGAAAGTTATTGCTCTTTTACAGGAAAGGTACGCAAAACAGATATAAAAAATCGTTATCGCCGTTGATTTATCCATAATATGCTAATGACGCCATCGCTAATATTCCAAAATGACTTAATGAAAAAAAGAACAACGTGGCTATATAACCGACAGGAAAGGACAAGACATATTACATTTTCTTTATTCTTCCGCTTTACGATCCTTGCTCACCCTTAGATTATACCCAGCCAACAGTAACGGACAACTGATTACGTGTTCTAGATAAATTCTGTTTCCTTTCGTTCAATCGAGCTCGGAAACAGTGAACCGGTGCTTTGACTCATTCTTACTGTGCATGTAATAAAATAAACATAACCCAGTGGCTAAATAAATACAGTTACAGCATTTAAGTCTATGTGTATACCTATATAAGATTGATAACATTATCATGCTTTTTTGTAATGGGTTGTCACAATAAGTCTTTATTTAAACCATTAGATTTTACCACCTAGTTAATTAAACAGCGAAAACGTTAAAAATGTTGTTATTTTATCAAGTAAAAGAAAATTCGAAGAGTTGATGGCGGTTCCGGAATACCTGGTCTGTGAACCCCACTCGCCACGAAACCATTCCTTAGGGTCAACTTTTAGAAGCTATTCGTCTCCTAAATTTAAAACAATTGAAAACAAAAAGTGTTTAATTTCTTTTACACTTAGTTTTTTTTGTCCGCGTTCAGAAGAAACATAATAGTTATTTCAGGTGGATATTTTAAAATAAAAATGTTACTTGAAATCCTGGTCCAGCTTGATTTGAGTTACGTCTTTATCAGATTTACAAATATTTACTGCCAAATTAATATTTTGAATATAACTCTAAATTGCTTGAGGTCCTAATAACCTAATATTGATGCAATTGTACCATTAAAACGAGATTCAAAGTTATCCTGTACCATAAAATGTCCTCAAAAGACCAAATCAAAAGCACGTGTCATCTGTTCATAATCTGCGTAATATGCTCTCATTGGAAGCCCTTTCCATTCTTGTTTGTCCTTTTTAATTAATTTGGAGTTAAATACTTTTGATATCCGCCCGCACCGGGTTGTAAAACTCAAGCAATCCTATAAAGGTATAAACTCTTATCTGGTGTTTATTAAAGTGATTCTAAACTTTCTAACAAAGAATAGGGATAATATGCTGGGAGCCTTTTTGTCTTGAATTTCAGTTTCATTTAAATTAATTTTGAAAACCTCACTACATGGGAGTAAACAATATTTTATATCGACCTAATGATGGATGATACTTAACAAACAGGTTCGCAGATATAGCTTTTACCCAATGAAAACTTTGTAAAACTACTGTTCACAAAAGTAACATAATCTTACATAAGCCGAAAAGCTGAAGAAGTGCTAAGCAATCAGTTTGGAAGTTGACATGATTTTAATGGCTTGCGTCATCTGTACACATTCATCTTCAGTTATCGGTTTGTAAACCATTATTGTATCGTCTTAAATATTGGCATAAAGGCAATCGTAAGGTTGTTCCTAGTTTTTAAAACAAAATTGGGGGGGGGTTTGTTGTAATTGTATTATTGTACTTTTTTAGGTTTTCTTTTTGTTTGAACTTTCATGCAAATACGAGGTACGGGTACAAAACAGTAGAACAATGTACTAAAGACACCCTATATACATATGACTCAAACTAGAGTTTCATGTAGTTTACATACATATAACTTGATAGACCCAGTAATTTTCGTTCTGCATAACAGTTACCCAGTTTGGGTGCATGCAAAAACGTTTTCATTTGGAACGACGTACCATATAACCAGACATTACACATTGTGCATGAAATAAATTGGTAACAGTTAGGCAACAGAAAACAACAATGTGATTCAAATGAAATTAATACTAAATGATATAAATAAAATCATTATATTTACGGTCCAATCAACTGAAGCAATGCTCTTTAATATGTGTAAATATGATAGCTATTGATAAAACAAAACACACTCAGAAGGAAGGAATCTTGATGGAGTAATGTGTGACCAAATCCTCATACCAATTTAGTATAGAGGAAGAGCCTCCAGATTTTCGTTCAATTAGCAAAAACAACATATGAATAATCTGATGTGAATGCTGTATCTAGAGCTAAAATATATACCGTGAATACACATTTTAAACGTTATAATTCCCCTTGATTTGTCCATGCTGTTATTCTCGTCAGCATCATTACAATTTACTTACACATTTTAAACGTTATAATTCCCCTTGATTTGTCCATGCTGTTATTCTCGTCAGCATCATTACAATTTACTTACACATTTTAAACGTTATAATTCTCCTTGATTTGTCCATGCTGTTATTCTCGTCAGCATCATTACAATTTACTTACACATTTGAAACGTTTTTGAATAAGGATATCTCCACTTAGAGTTTTTAGCTGCAATAATGAAATGTTCCAGAACTTATTTACTGAATTCTGTTTGAAAGGAACTGTTGGGAAACTATTGTTCCGACTGTGCTCAAAGATTGATTTCGATAAATATCATAACAGCATTTAATAATATCTAAATCGCAGTAAACAAGACAACTGTCTGAGGCAGAAACTTTCAACACCAGATAGTCTTTTAATTAGAATTTATCCAAGGGTAAACTGCACATTCACACAGAATACTTGTTGTAAATGTTAAATTGCGGGTTATAACAACTCTGTCACATAACGAAGATACCTTTTTATAATAAATAGTCTTTTTTAAAAATGTAAATTGATACATCAACAAGCGTTTACATCGATTCACACTTTTCACTAAAACAGAACAATTCATTTATGTAAAGATTTGCTATTATAGACATTATAAGCTGTAAGATTTAAAAAATATACTGATCCCTCTCCCATCTTGGTACGGCACGTAGTAGCTCTTCAACGTGTTTATAATTGACACATATAAGCATGAAATTAAAACAGCATATAATAAAATATGTAAAAATATTTAGAACGTACTTACCTGAACACGAAAACGTTTTTCTAAAACGACTTTTTTCATACAGTGAATTACTGCGTTTCAAAACTCTTGCAGTCAATTCAGTTTTATCCAGCTGATAGCAACAGACAAGACTGATCATATATAAATTCTAGGTAAATGCTCTTTACTTCTGTTAAATCAAACTCGGAGGCAGTGATCCGTGGCATTTAGGCTGCCTTACCGTATATGTTGAAATACAATAAAAAATAAATGCAACACAAGGGTTTATTTTATGTGTATAACTATGTTC
The DNA here is from genome assembly GCA_016746295.1 of Potamilus streckersoni. Lineage (NCBI taxonomy): Eukaryota > Metazoa > Mollusca > Bivalvia > Unionida > Unionidae > Potamilus > Potamilus streckersoni. The sequence continues at coordinate 625,330 of JAEAOA010002253.1, read as the reverse complement.
GAGAACGTCACAATCTATGATAGTAATACGCCAATTGATGTGACGCTAATGTTTGTATTTTTATGTGGGTGTGGGGGTAAATTTTGTCACCTTTATATTTTAGCAGCAAGTTATTGAATGAAATAACTTCAATACAAAACGGATGTAAGTAGATGACAGTAGACAGTAGACCTATGGCTTATAGAGTCTGAGTTGGATTGCATAATAAAAAACATTAGCTCGTTTACCGACATAAACAAAAATATAATTTACTTTACTGCAGTTGGAAAAAAAACAGTTCGGTATATAGGCATAAAGAAACAAAAATGTTACAAAAATATCAAACATCGCGTATGAATAGACGAGCAGATTAGTATTTCTTGAGGTACTCACAAACTCACGACTCAAGTAGGGATTTAAGGCTGATATCAACATACTTTCAACAATTTCTTCTCTTGTATAACGTAAGAAAATATGTGTATGACAATCAGTTAGTTTTAGTTTTCTCCATAAAGAACAAATGGAAAAGCAATAATCAGGAAACACATGCGTGCTAAACAGTGTATGTGTAAATATATATATATATATATATATATATATATATATATATATATATATATATATATATATATATATATATATATATATATATATATATATATATATATATATATATATATATATGAGAAAAAGAAACTAAAAAAATTGCTATTACAGAAAGGGAAAGGCTTATTAATGATAGGTAATGACTGTTCTGTCAAAATGGGGTCCTATAATTAGAACAGTTGGTATTAGCTGATTCGGGAAGTTCTGCTTTTGACAAATGTTTGATATTCAGGTTGAGTAGTACATTCGCGATACAGTGACGATAAACTGGAATACAAAGATCTAAAAATGGTGAAGTTGTGTTGTTCAGGTGCATTTTCAGTCAGTTTCTAAGAGTTTTAGTAACTGCGACTCGTCGTTACTTTATGTTATTTGTGTAGTGTAAGTTCAAACTTGTCAAACGCGTAGTAGTGGAAGTCGTCTGCAATTTGTCTTGTTAAAATACATGTGACCGTATACTGAAGGAAGTTGGTCGATTGCTGACCACAACTTTGACATTGGCATCATGACCTAGCTCTAATACTCATAGGTGTCCTATAAACCTGATCAATTTGAGTTAAAAATTTATTTTTTGCAATAAAGTGCAGAGGTGAAAAACTAATATGTGCTTGTAAGTGGTGAAACCCAGATAAATCTTTGTCTATTGATTCTGTCGCGCCAGGAAGGCTCGTCGTTTTCATGTTTTGTTATGTTCACTAATTATTTCCACTGAGATTTGTTAGGGGATATTGACTGATTAATGAAATTCAATAGATTCACAAGTTCGTACTTCTGAAGTAAATTCCAGATAGATTGTACAGATTGGATGCTATCAAAATACATATGAGTGTGTATGAGGAATATTTGCTTAGATATCATGTTATTGGACAGGGTGCATTTTTTACCTGGAGAGAGAGAGAGAGAGAGAGAGAGAGAGAGAGAGAGAGAGAGAGAGAGAGAGAGAGAGAGAGAGAGAGAGAGAGAGAGAGAGAGAGAGAGAGAGAGGTTTAAGCCGATCACTTTTTGAAGTGATTTTTTCAGCCCTTAGCAATGACTGCCACATATCTGATTACATTTAGTCAGGGAATCCCTAAATTCTATTTGTTATAAAGTGGTGCAATTGGTTGAGATACATAAGATCGTCTCTTTTAAGCTCATTCCATAGTTCTCATACGTACTGTAAGGATGGAGTCATGATTTTCTAATATATGCAAAGCTAGGGAACCATTTGCACGTAATTTCTTTTAAAATGAGTATAGATGCCCATCCTGGTGGATATATGATCAATTACCCAAACAAAATCAATGGCATTTCGTTTCGTATATATCCTATAAAACTTTAAAAAATTTTCAAAAGTTGTATTTCTACTGGTCGTCTGATAGATTTTGACTTGTTGCAGGCAATGAATGTGATTTGATTGTGTTTAAGTATACTGCATGCTAAGTACGAGAAGATTTCTTGGATTGACATTGTTACTTGTCCCTGATTGGGATATATATATATATATATATATATATATATATATATATATATATATATATATATATATATATATATATATATATATATATATATATATATATATATATATATATATATATATATATATATATATATACATTACAATCCATTGAACTTGCGCATGTCTGATATTGTCCATCAACGTTAAGACACTTGTCCTGTTAAGTTTGTAGTTCATTTGTAATATCTGGACTTGAGATTATGCATTAACTTGTCTTGAGAGAAAATGTGTTCCGTTTGGGAAAAAAGTTTTCATCAGAAGAAACAGATACTTTGCAATGAGTTTGTGCAAATAAACAGATTATCTCTTATGGGCTCATATTCGCATTCATGACATCAAAATTGACATTTGGAGGTCGCCTAGTACGGGATGAGTCGTAATATCATCCGATGAAATATTGCACACTTGAAAATGTGGTAGTTAGTTAGACGTTGACCTGGTTGATGATGCTACTAAATCTGAATTATTATGGTGTTGAGGATGCTGCACCACATTATTGTTATAATCTGATTTTGTAGATGGTCACCTGCGGGTTGATTTGCTCGTTGATTTTTTTATCACATAGTCGGTAAACTGTAAACTTCGTCTAAGTGTGCATAGTTTCATATTTTTTATATTATACGTGTGAACATGTCACTTCATGTGCTTCTGATTGGTCCAGATAAGCCCATGAAATTATGGTACAGTATTCTCTTTACCGATTGGTTGGGATCGTGGAAAAACGTTTTTAACCCCGCCTTCTGGAATGTTTTGATTTGAATGAACATTTTTTGGACGAACGTTTTCTAACTCGACTCGCGAAAAGAAACTGAGGAAAAATTATATCAGCTGTCTGAATATGGATATGTTAACCCCACACGGATTTGCTGTGTCATGTTTAACAATATCATCATTAGAAAAAATGGCTTAAAACTACAAGACAAGAATAACAATAAAAAGTAATACTAAGTGTATTGCTTTTTTGATAGCGGGTGGCGGAGGGGCGGTATATCTGTAACATATATATATATATATATATATATATATATATATATATATATATATATATATATATATATATATATATATATATATATATATATATATATATATATAGAGTCCACTGTATATACAAGCGTAGTTTAAATGTTAACTTAAAGAAGTAAATAAACTCACCTCTGTTCACAGAAAAATGTGTCTCCTAAGTGACAAAACTTTACCCAACCACAACATCTTTAAGCAGGATAGATGGGATGCAAATCCGACTCAAAAATAAATTTGTGTTTTGTGCAATTTACTGTTCCAAATCAAATAGTGCAAATATCGTTTCACAAAAGCATATCAGTAAATATGGAAGATTTTGCATCTAGTAATCCTATTTCACATAAAAATCGCAACAATGTAATATTTAGTTCTAAAAGTGAAATTTTAATAGCAAACATTTACTCTAGGCTGACTGTATCGTGTACAGTACCAAGCAATGTGGCAGCATCACATCGCATTTATCACTTTGTTGTGAAAAATGGTAGTGTCGTTTTAAAATGCTATGTTAATTCGGATGGAAGTTGTTTCTTTGATTTATAGTTTGTAAAAAAGTACAATCTGCTTTTACCAGTTCAATTTTGTTTGGGGCTATATTTTATGCACAAGAAATGAAAGGTGCACCGTCAATCAGAATGAACGAAATTATTCGTTCCTCTTTTTGTCTAAATAATTTCCACTGAAATAAAAACTATGTGGTCAAAAGAGTCTCAAATGGTTAATGATTTAATATTAAATTTATGAAACACGTTGAATAATATCCGCTTTTGCGAACCAAGGCCCGCAAAAGCTGAACATTATTCAACTCGTTTCATAAATTCAATATTGAAACATTACCCATTTGAAATCTTCTTTATATGTAATGTTACTTTTAACAGGAGATGTGACTGTATAAGGACAGTTTATCGATACGTTGTATTATTGTACAGCTTTGACTGTTGCTAAGGTCTTTAGTCTGAGCAAGAAGCTCTTGAGATTTGTTTTTGGTAGTGAGTTGTTTCGTTTGTTTCTCAAGGACGTCGATCATTCTGCTCAAATTACCTAATATTTTCTTACGTTCGTGTTGCACTCTTAAAGCTGTGTACCGTCCGTTGTTAAGTTTCGCTGTTTTTACTCAGTCAGTCAAAGAGCAGTTTTCATGTATGAAGACATTTTCTAGTCTGGTTTTATTGTGTTTACGTGTCCATTGAAGATTTATCGTATAACGTCTGGTCGTTTTCCATAAATTTCTCTAATAACGTCGGCTCGTTGGTCATGAACAAAAAGTTGTAAATTGTAAAATACTTATACATATATACAAAATGCACTCGATTTTGTTGCATTTTGTCTCTTAATTGTCACACAATGTAGACAGTTTGGCAGCATACTATTTAACGACACCGAGCTTAGAATAGACTGGTAAATATCTGGCAACAAAAAAACTCATAGCAATAGTGAATAATGTAAAAGTAATATTGGTAATGCACAATTCAGTGCAGGTGAGTGGAGGATGGCACTCTGACTGTAAAGAAATAGCTAAAATTTATGCTAATCGTGATGTTCCATTACTCTCAGTTAAGTATCATGCACCATATGAGAAGTGTATTTGTGTGAAAAAATAACTTACAATGAAATCAATTCCATAACCTTTTTTTTCCACAGACTTTGATGCAGCGTAAAGCCTAATGAAGTTTGCTTGCGGTAAAAATGAAATGCCACTGACATTTATTAGTTATCCATTTAGTATCAAGTTAGTAAAACTATGAAAAATAACACAGAAATTCTTCTTCAGCACACATTTTGCAAATAAAATGGATTCTAGTCAGTCCTGGACAACCAAAACAGTAGTACCTCCAAAAGTGTAGGAAGTCAAGTATTGGCCATTATCAGCATTGAATGACGAAGACAATAACACAGCTCTCAGTGCATTTTAGTAACGATAATGTGTTATGTATATGTGAGTAAATTGCTTGTGTGTAAGGTTTAAAATTCTTTTTCATTTTTTTTTTAAATTTCATAATATTTAATAGAATGAATATTTTTCTCGGATTCGGGATTCTATTTTTAGTAGAGAGATATATTTCTATTAAAAAGTTGTTTACTTAAGACGAAATAGTCATACGTGCAAATTATCATTAAGTCCGTCTTACCTTTCATAACAAAATCAACAGGAAGTTAAAATAATTGGTCAGTACCACGAACATACTTTCTTAATGTGATCAATGTTTGTAAACAGCCTTTTTATGATTGTTCTTTTAAGTGGAGTGACATTGGCCTACGTGTGAATTTTAGCGTACTAAGAGACCATATGACCAATCTCGCGAAATTTGAAGTGATGTTATGAGTTTAAAAAAGCATTCTTAATATTGGTGTGGGGAGAGTCATTCAAAACCTTGAAGGAAGAAGGTGTTTTGTTTTTAAATTTGTTGCCAGAATATTTTATTCTTCGTCTTATTTTTGGATTCAATAACTTATTCTCCTACACACTCAACAAGTTGGCTTTCTTATCAAAAAGTCTGGAAGATATTCATGGAATTTATTTTGGAAATGTTCGGAAACAAAGATTGTGATTCAAGTGAGGAATTTTTGATATTCATACGTTGGACTACATCTAACGTCATTGCCCTCCATATTCGTACGTCGTCGGGACTCGAACATGGATTCTTATAGGACTATTTAGTGGTAGGACCTGTATTTTTATTCTTAGAATCATATCGGGATTATATTCACTAACTGTAGGTCCTATTTATCATTGCTTACATTGTTGTCTAGGGAAATAAATTGATTTGTTACAATTTACAAAGCTTATTGGCTTTCACTCTTTTCTTTGTTACTGAGTACAAGCCCTTGTCACGTAACAAATAATAATGACATATTTTTAACCAAAACATTTTGATGTTGCCCAAAACTAAAATCAACAGTTTGGAATATTCATATTATCAGCTCACATATCTTTCTGTAACGCTGAATTATCTATTGTTCCATAATCGGTAGTCCAGTTTCTAATCTTCATTGAGTTTAATCTCTAACCACATTCTTGGTATCCTAATAATGGATTCAATGCAAAATATACGAAATCTAAGACTTTGATCAACTATTGTATTTTTTTTTATAACTCCAGCCTTAGGTTTGCATTCTATTTTCGGTTGGCACTTTTGTTTTTTAAATTCAAGATATTTACTCCAAATTACCTGAAATCCTCCAGGTAATCAAAATAAAATTCCTTCCACGCCCATGTACGAAAACTGTACCTGTTCATATGCTTATTAGTACTGTTATAAATACCCTTGGATTGTACACCTTCTTGACACAGATATTACAAATGTATAAAAGAAGGAAGTAGATACAGTATTTTAAACTAAAAAAAATATTTTGCTTAAAAAAAAATACAATACCGCCTGTTCGATAAAAGTTCTCTTTTGTATTGAAATAATTGCCTTTAGATACATGGGTAAAGAGAGAGAGAGAGAGAGAGAGAGAGAGAGAGAGAGAGAGAGAGAGAGAGAGAGAGAGAGAGAGAGAGAGAGAGAGAGAGAGAGAGAGAGAGAGAGAGAGAGAGAGAGAGAGAGAGAGAGAGAGAGAGAGAGAGACGTACACACACAGCATTTAGCATAGTTTTAACTCTTACTCCACTTCCATAAAATATGTTACCTTCAGACCGTTGGTAACCATCACAAGCTATACCGCTTTTCAAATGCATTATTACACGTCAGACAATTTACCTTATATTTAACGTCGAAACGGACGATATTATTGCAAACAAGATACAGTTTGTTCGATTTGTAGTGGCGCTTTACGGTACCCCGGACTATAGTGACTACATAATGAAAACATGGTGGTACGTCCTTATACAGTTTTATACCTAGGTAAATTATTTTGCATTTGCGATGTCACCGCCCTTTTTATGTGCCAGTTGTGTAATTTAAAAAAAAAAACAAACTTCTATTATACGGATTTCAAGGCGACTTCATCGAAATGTCAATATACAGTTTCGTATTGTATATTTCACAGTTAAATAGCCTCTTGAAATCGCGTACTCAAAGTGTCCTACCAAAATGAGTAGTAAATTTAACGGGAAAGCTGTACCATCTCGAGCAGATATTTGGTAGAGTAAATCATGTAACGCGAAGCGTTGATGTGTGATCTGCTGATGTCATAACCCCTTTCAAGATGAGATGACACAGCTTTCCCAATCAACGTAGTATTCTGATTGTGTTGAATTATATACATTCAATTGTTGATTTTGTTGTATTGTGTACAATTTAAGATAACCCATTTGTTTATAAACAATGCCGGAAGTACTTTTTACAACCTGAAAATATTAGTGATAGTTAATAAGTCAGAGTGCAAATGTTGTTTTATTTCTGGTTTAATCACACCCTGACATGTTTATATTTTTATACGTGTGTTTACATAGGATGTGAAAGGTGTAATTTTATGTCCTCCAATTCTCCTTTATCGTGTAGAATTCTTTGGTTACAGGTGGTTGACAATGATGTCGCAATTCAACAGTTACTCCCCTGACCAATTTCGCCTGCATTTTTATATTTTTAAGCAAATATTTATTATATAATTTAACACAAGAAAATATTAATGCGATTATTTTCTTTAATTGAAAAATTAAATAACAATTTCATAAAGTGTAACGACCAGCATGATTCCAAAAAATATGTATGATTTTAAAATAATACAATAATAATGAATTCATCTCTACTTTAGCTGATGTTGTTGATACATTGTTTTATGAATTTGCCCCAATTATAGTTGAAATAGAAAAATTAGATCAGAATTGTCTCGCGAATATGAAACAAAAAAGATAATTGGTGTGCGCGCAAAGCAGTCAAAAGAATCGTCAGACTGTCGGGCTTATATCTTGACCTTGTAGTTCGATTCATAAGAATAATATTGATAATCACGCTCTGATTTGTCTCTGGGGACTGGTGGGTCCATGTCAAATGCGGGGTCAGATCCACACTTAAAAATTTTGTTATAATTAACATAGTCTAAAACGACGACGATGGGTCAGACTACTTCCCTCGGTTATATTTTTTCTCTATTTGCAGCTTATTGTTTTGCAAGTAACACAACCTAACTTAGCTAGTTGTTCATTTCTAGCCTTATTTATTATTTGACTGAAACGCTCTTGCATCAATTCGGTCCTTTGTATCTTTGCTGGCTGCGGTCGAGCCACTGGTGGTCTGCGTTTTAATCCTGCTAGTCGTCGTCGGATTGCTGAAAATGCTTTACCGGCACGAACAATATCAATGGATTTCATTCTTAGTTGCTTTGCAATCGAAATAGCTTTCGGGGCAAAGTTCTAAATAGACCGTAAATTGCCGAATCCATCTCCGTAAATAACTTTACATGTTAACAATTGTAAATTTATCACCCTGACCATGATAGCTCCACGTTGAGCATTGTGTGCACGATAATCATTAATATCCATAATACCATCTGTAAATAATCGTTGGCAAATAGCAGCTGCTTTTTTGACGATTTCCGTAGAATTATTGCCAACTCGTCTCCCACCGATTAAAATTTCTAGTCGATCCACACCAGCAATGACCTTGATAGAACAAGTTTATCTAGGCTCTCAGAAATTTGTTTTTATGAAGTTGAGATACCCAACGAATGGTAAGACAACTTCCCGTTGTTTCCTCAATATAAGGTGGTTTAAATTGTGATTTTTGGGGTGATAATAATATATCTCCATGTAATAACGCCTATTTTAACTTCTTCCACTTGCTTTTCACCAAAATTTGCAAATTCATTCATGTATTGCTCACATGCGATGCTAATCACTTTCGACAAACAGAAGGAACCCAATTTTATACTGAAACACTGGTGGTTTGAATATCCTATTGCACCAACCGCTATAAGTTTCTGTCGGAGTTGTTTAGAACCTTTAACGATAAATCGGGCTGGTGGTTTTAGTTTCGGCTTTGATGCAGCATTATCCTTCACCTCGCTGATCTCCTCATGAACTTTGTCAATACCCACGAGTACTTGTGGCATTTTTTCTTGTAGTTGTGATTGAGCAGTAGCTATTTCAGCTGGAAGTTCTCGAATATTTTCTGGGTTTTCTTTAAAGTTGCTTCTACTAATTTGCTAGTTGATATAGCGGTTTGCTCTAACATGGGAAGAAAACTTTTAGTAGTCTGTGACTGATTGAAATAATTCGGCCGCATCTTCTGCAAATTCCACTCGACCTTCCTGACTCTGTTGTAGTTATTGCTTGACAGAATCACGGACCGGGAGATATTTTTAAGTGCCTCTATTTGTCGAGCTTGTTTTGCTGTACGAGATTCCATAATCAAAGCAGAATCACTCATTGTTATTGATAGGATAATGATTAAATTACATCACCGCACATTTCGTTTTACTTCATATTGGAAACTAACGGAATCTTATATTTGCAGCAAACGAGTAATCCCAGCCACTACGTGTTGAGTTTACCAATGGAAATTACTATCGCTTTTATATAGAAACGTTCATTTTTAAATTGAACCCTTCGTACCTTTGTTAGATTAACCCTCCCTTGATAGAAGCGTTAGGACGCTGCGGTGGCAGGGTCCAGTTTCGTAATTTTGTCCCTGGTAAATTTTTTAACTTAAGGCTAAAGTGTGGCTTTTTCAGCTATTATTGTCTACTAAATAAAAATACAGATATATTTGTGAACTATGTGTTTTATGCTTGTGTTGTTCTTGAAATTGATGTCAGGCATGTACACTTTCCATAGTTACTCTGCAGTATGTTGATAGTGAAATACCAATAGTTGGCTAGAAAGAAGAGCTAGCCTCTCATAGCAGTAAACACGTGGATTTGGAGAAAGTAGAATATCTCAAAAACGGCTTGGATAACAAATATTTTCAACTGCATCAGCTTGTTTAGTACACACTGTTTTGCAGAATTTGACAATATGTGTACAATTCTGTAAATTTCCGAATGGTGATTCATTTGAATATTATTTAGTCTACAACACACACACACTCACACACACACACACACACACACACACACACATATATAAATATATATATATATATATATATATATATATATATATATATATATATATATATATATATATATATATATATATATATATATATATATATATATATATATATATATAAAGGAGATTAGAGGCGCAAGTGGATTTCAAAGATGTATACAATTGTGCTCTGAAAATATAGGCATGCTTAGCTTTGCAAGTTACGTAACACTCATAAGTTTAGTTATTCATTTCGTGTTGAAGGATCTCCTGAATAATTTGCAAGCTTGAATCCAGTCTATTCAAGATCTGTATGGTGCGATTGTGTCAAGTTCTTTTATTGTATTGTTTGTTAACGACAGGCGCGCTTGCGCCGAGAGAGACAATTCTGTTATATGCATATCATTCTGTTTCTTGCATGTTCAATTCAATAACTAAATCGCGGGAATGTAGGGCATGCTAACAAGCTCAGACAATTCCTCTTTGAAACTGGTAATCTGGATTTGCGACAATGTAGCTTACTTCTATGATTTTCGGTACGTGTTTGTCTGAATTTTCCGGCAGCCCGAGCTTGTATTGAAATATTTAGTGGTGGGGTAAGGAGCTCAATATAGTGGGACCATTATTTTAGACTGATGTGAACGGCTAGGTCTAATTCATTATCAAAGTCATCATCCAACGTCATGACTCGGATAGCTGACTCATGTAAAAAGGCGCGTCGATCGTTGTAAAGTTTAGTTTTTTGCAGTCATGGCTTTAGTCAGCTGGTAATTCAAGAGACCCTGCTGCAAACAACCTAAGGTAAAAAAATAGAAATTAGGAAATCTCTGGGACAGGCTTTAAAATTACAAAAAAAAAAAAAATGCAGAATCTCCCACCTGAGCTTCTGTCTAACGTTTACATTATTGTATTCCATAACTTTGTCTTGCTGCATATGGGAAAATAATTACGCTACAACTACAAAATACTGTCTGCGAATTGTTTAATAATGAATATATCACAATTTTAAAAATTCTTTATTTCTGCTATATCGATGGTGATCCTTCTTGATCACCATCGATATATTATATTCTTATCATTAGTAAACTCCTTGAGTACTGGATGTTATCATTAGTAAACTCCTTGAGTACTGGATCTTATCATTAATAAACTACTTGAGAACTGGATCTTATCATTAGTAAACTCCTTGAGTACTATATCTTATCATTAGTAAACTCAATGAGTACTGGATCTTATCATTAGTAAAATTGCATTTACATCTCATTAGCACTAGGAAGATGAAGATGTTATTCTTCGTCAATTGTGGCTATCATCAATTACAGGTGGCACAGGAACATCATCGCATAGCAATTGGATGTCATAAAGTGGTCTTTACAGACATTCTTTGACAGTCTAAATTTCAAAAACAAGATGGCATACTTATTTGAATTTCTCAAAAATTGGCACATGCCGTTCATACAACGAGATCAATTTGAAAAGTTAGGATTCCTTGCAATTTTCTGCAAACACATGCAACTAGTTGCACAAAATGGCTACCTTTTACTTGCGTCTAATATATGGATAGAATGAAGGTTACTTGCTTTGATCACGAGAAAGGGGTAAAGCTCAGATTTAGCTTGAAATCACAAAAAATCATATATTTCAATGTTCACTCTTAAAGAAAAGGTGTCAAACATTAAATATTAACATATATTTCATCCTTGCTACAGTTAAAATTCTGAACACCTATACGAACATTCGGATTCTCTCTCTCTCTCTCTCTCTCTCTCTCTCTCTCTCTCTCTCTCTCTCTCTCTCTCTCTCTCTCTCTCTCTCTCTCTCTCTCTCTCTCTCTCTCTCTCTCTCTCTCTCTCTCTTCGATAGTTGAATCTGGTTTTGCATTTATACAGCCATCCATAAACTTCTCTTAAAATGGTTTTTCCCAGGATCTTCGACAAGATTGGGAGTGATCCAAAAAGGCCCCTAACAATAAATATAATACATAATTTCAGCTGAATTGTTTTTCATAAGAATTAAATATGTCTTGAGCTATACAAATAAATTCTTTTTTCATTCCTCTAACTCAACAATCTGAATATTATACGCGAGGTACGGATATTTTATTGAGGAAAATTGGTCGGCGTAGGAGCAAAAATATGCCGAGTCAGAAAAGGGGGATGTATTTGTGCGAAGGGTTTTCAAGATCTGAAAATGAAACTGAAATAAGAGAGAACATAACAAAAAGACGCAATTAATTAGTTAAGGATTGTATATATGAGATTATTGCTGCTTTTCTTTGCATTTATCGTGACATAAACTGCCATTGTGGTATAAACTGTCAACATGGTATAAACTATTAACGTGAAATCATAGTGTAATATACTGCCATTGGTTTCAATATCAAGATGATGCAATATTACATTGAATTTCGTTTAATATATAAGTTAATCATACCATTACAGCGAAAACGTTGTTATTCCATTTTGTGACATAATCTCTAAACATAAAAATTTCCTTTTTAAACGTTGCATATCCTAATATCTCAGTATTTATCTTAGAAATTTGTTCTGTGTGCTATAATCATATATTGTCATGATATCATATAATCTTCCCTGGATAACACAGCATTTTGTAAATGAAAAGTTATCACAATATATGAGCAGATCTAGCTACCTAGTCTGTATTGACAAATGCAGAAAATTCATGATTCGTTGTTGTGTGACCTTTGAACCCCTAGTCTTTGCTAAAATATTTAAAAGAAGCCTTTGTATACTTGAAATGTAGACCTTGATGCATTATATGCAAGCTGCATTGGCTAAAGTGTATTCAGGTTATATATCTTCCTGTTTTACAATACAACAACAATAGCACCACAACCAACAGCAATAATAATAATAATAATAATAATAATAATAATAATAATAATAATAATAATAATAATAATAATGATGATGATGATGATGATGATGATGATGATGATGATGATGATGATGATAATAATAATAATAATAATAATAATAATAATAATAATAATAATAATGATGATGATGATGATGATGATGATGATGATGATGATGATGATGATAATAATAATAATGATAATAATAATAATAATAATAATAATAATAATAATAATAATAATAATAATAATAATAATAATAATAATAATAATGATAATAATAATAATAATAATAATAATAATAATAATAATAATAATAATAATAATAATAATAATAATAATAACAAGTTTTATTATTATATTTTTATTCAGTATAACACTGTTCCCTCATCCTCCATCTGGGAAATCACTGGTAATTTGAAATATTGAGCTCTTCTGAAGCCCCTCTAGACACTGGCGTCAACCTAGAAGTCTCCCGGTATTCTAGGATACCAGTCCTATCCTGACACTACTACTACTATGCTACGAGAGAGAGAGAGAGAGAGAGAGAGAGAGAGAGAGAGAGAGAGAGAGAGAGAGAGAGAGAGAGAGAGAGAGAGAGAGAGAGAGAGAGAGAGAGAGAGAGAGAGAGAGAGAGAGAGAGAGAGAGAGAGAGAGAGAGAGAGAGAGAGAGAGAGAGAGAGAGAGAGAGAGTTTATCTTATATTCACTTTTATTGTCAGTTTATTTCTTATTTCAATTTTATTTTGACGCTTAAGGATGTCCATGACTAATAGTGGGATTTCCCTAAAAAAAACTCCTGACATAAATGTTAAATCTTGCACCGGAACGCAGCAATTAATCTGTATGAACAGATTTCACACAGTTCATTATTAAGTACATATTTATTTGTCTGTCTCGCAGACTCACGTTTCAAGCGTAAGTTAAAGTGGATCATAAGTTAAATCAGACCTCAAGCGAAACTATTTGACTGGGAAATGTATGTATACGTGGTAGCTGTATTGACCTAGTGAATAATGTGCTTCTAACTTCGAACAATATAGCCCAAGATCTGCGCTAAAATAATGCATCAATATATCAAGTTCTACTTTATTAATATCAAATTGCAAGTAGAAAAGCCTAGAGCTTGCTTTGTCAGTGTATCGTGCAAAGTCCTTGATCAACACTGTTTGCTAAGGTAGTTCTCTACATATGTTACGAAGACTGATTAGTATATCAACGATAGTCTCCCTGTCACTCTCAAGGTCGTAGCACTTGAGATTAGTTATGGCGACCAAAAGGGATAAACGAATACTGTAATATATATGAGAAGGAAATACTCATAACTTAAGAAATGTCTTGCCCAATTGTGAGAGAGAGAGAGAGAGAGAGAGAGAGAGAGAGAGAGAGAGAGAGAGAGAGAGAGAGAGAGAGAGAGAGAGAGAGAGAGAGAGAGAGAGAGAGAGAGAGAGAGAGAGAGAGAGAGAGAGAGAGAGAGAGAGAATAGTTCTGGCTCTCTTAAAAGAGGCGTCGCCTCATAACGGTTTAGATACGGCTACATCGTGGGGAATTTGGCAAGCAGAGGTAACGGGTAGGACTGTAAGAAAAGACAGTCTCCTGATTATTCGACGAACGAACTTTATATATATTCATTCGAACCTACCAATTTCATACATTTATGTAATATCTGCCTTTTAATAAAATGCAGACAAATAAATCTTGACTAACTTCATGATTGTCAAAGAGTATAAAATTGAATGTTTGCGATTAATATAACAATCATTTTGAAAAAATGTATTTTACTAAATTTGAAATAGAGTACTAATTTGGAATATGTTACTAAATCATACTTTATTACGTAAAGAATATTTTATTTCTACAATAAATCTAAATATGAAATTGGTAGCGAATTCGTCTTTTCCTATAATAATTACCATAAATACGAATGAATATAAATTCTTTAAAACACTTCAACATTCCATTGCATTATAATATGAAAGAGAAGGAACTCAGAAAAATGTTGGGAAAATATGAATTTTACCGTTAAAATCTCAAATGTAAAAATGTCCATATTATGTAAAAAAAAAAAATACGAACCCAGACGATTCTTACCTGTAGGGCAAGACAGACAGTCTTCTGCTTTTTTGTTAAACGAACTAATTTTGAACAAGCCTGTTCTCAATTTATACGCAATTTTCAATGTACGCTCATGGTCAAATATGGAAATACTTCTGGCTGTTGCTTTCGTTCATCTCGAATCAGAACGAGGCTCCTGTCTATTTGCACTGGAACTGAGTGTATTTGCCCACGTAATCAAACAGATAATTCTGCCTCATCAGATTATTCGTTTCAGAAAACGCGTGAATTTTATAACTAACTCAGTCAAGGAGAATTTTAAGTATTCGCTTGCTCAGCAACTAACAAAACTTACGAGTGCAATTTTGCTGACTTTTGTATACAAGAGAAATGTATAGCACAAGGAGGATTTGCACTTGCTTGCAAGGGCGCAATTATTTTTGTCAAAAGCAAATATAGTTCTAATAAAAATTAAATAAAAATATTCTCAATATAATTTAGTGGAAATTACTTTCAAGATAATTTATTAAAAAAATACTTTTAATACAATTTAGTAACAATTTCAATAAATTCAATATTATTACTTATACTCCAAACTCCTGTCCATATATATATATATATATATATATATATAAATATATATACATATATATATACATATACATATATATATATATATATATATATATATATATATATATATATAGATAGATAGATAGATAGATAGATAGATAGATAGATAGATAGATAGATAGATAGATAGATAGATAGATAGATAGATAGATAGATAGATAGATAGGTAGGTAGGTAGGTAGGTAGGTAGGTAGGTAGATAGATAGATAGATAGATAGATAGATAGGTAGGTAGGTAGGTAGGTAGGTAGGTAGATAGATAGATAGATAGATAGAGAGAGAGATAGAGAGATAGAGATAGATAGATAGATAGATAGAGATAGATAGATAGATAGATAGATAGATAGATAGATAGATAGATAGATAGATAGATAGATAGATAGATAGATAGATAGATAGATAGATAGATAGATAGATAGGTAGGTAGGTAGGTAGGTAGGTAGGTAGGTAGGTAGGTAGGTAGATAGATAGATAGATAGATAGAGAGAGAGAGATAGATAGATAGATAGATAGATAGATAGATAGATAGATAGATAGATAGATAGATAGATAGATAGATAGATAGATAGATAGATAGATAGACAGACAGATAGATAGATTTTTCACATATGTGTCCTGTGTACAGTGAACAAAATGCCTTCCTTTACTATCTTATCTGATTGTTATCGTCGTCATTTTTAAACAATTCTTCGCATTAAAGGCTCTAAAACTATGTTTGGTCGTACATTGGAATTTGTTGTCCGTGCTCACCAAAGAGAATACACCAGCGCAAAAACATATTTTAAAAAGCTCCTTAAATATCTCCTATTCGGTGTGTAAATGATTTTATGTACCTGTTGGAAATAAATCTTACATTTGGGAAGGATCAGAAACAGCGAATAGGATAACTTCGTCACATTTTTCGGCAAGTGATGAAAAAGAGAATTTCAGTGACTCAAATAGATGACATGCTGAAATCTAATCTGTTTTGTTTCTAATTATGGAACTATGTAGGTTCTAGAATGGTACAGACTTAACCTTTAGGGAATTGTTGTCCGTGCTCTCCAATGACTTAACATTTCTATGAAGAAAAAAAAATCAAAATGTGTAAAACTGTTATCTGATCGGTGACTTAAGTGTTAGGTTATATTAAGTTATATTTTAAGAATATCGAGATAGGCATTATAAATAAACGCTATCACTGGTACTTTTCTATTAAGATTGGAAATGAGTATGTAGCGCGGAAACATGTGCAAAAGTATTTTAACATCATTTAGGTTAATTTGAAATCTTATTTCATAATTGTAACCATAATCTAAATCAAAATAAGAAAAAAACCCCAAATAAACAGGATTTACAGTTATTATATTAACACCCCTCGTGCTTTTCTGGTATATTTGCTAACGAATATCAATAGCAGGAACACATTCTCAGGTGTTGAGAATCCAGACCGTAAACTAGCATATTCTCCCAAAAATTTATTTATGTAAATTCTAGTCATGCAGTTGGTTATGCAGTACAGTTGTAAATACCTTATGTAAGACAGGCAATACAATTTTTTTCTGTAATTGGATGAGTTACTTGTATCGCCTTTTTGGAAATTGAACATATTATCGCTGTTGACTATTTTTTCTTGGAAAATAAACAGTATCGAGTATTTTTTTAATAAATAACTTAGCATTTATTGCTTGCACACTATTTTTCCTAATACAAAAATCGTTCAGGTAAAGCATCTATTTCAGAGAAGATTTGGTTTATCTTCTTAATCAGTGCGAGTGGTTCTTCGGATTTAGCATTAGCCAGGAGTTCGTGCTGAAAAAACAGATTCATTATATTGGAAGGTTCAACTTTTATGCTTTATTTAAAGCTCATTCAAATATGTATACCAAGTTGAACAGAGGATACTAGTAATTACAGTAGGCCCGGGGTTTTATGAGTAGCCGCTAACATTGTTTTATATCATTGGCATACAATACAAGTATGCCTTTACGCCTTTTTATATTAGGTTTGGTTTTTGTTGTTTTTGTTGCTTGTTTGTTTTGATTTTTTTGTTCGGATTATTGTTCTTTGAATCGTTGTATAAGTATAGGATGAAATTTATGTTCATAATGTAATTGAACTGTTCTATTGAACCAAAACAATTTGAGCTTACTTTAAATAGTACGTTTGGCCAACGTACAATCTCAAACTATGGCAATTAACACTAAT